>OX333072.1:36561976-36618367 GCA_946863875.1 Alloplasta piceator | reverse complement strand
GTATCACCCATTCGTCGTATCACCATTCTTCGGATTCTCGCTCCATATCCGCATCTTGATTTGTTAAAAAGCCGAATTTAACAATGCGCGAGGATGGGGAAACATCTTCGGTGAGAGGGAAGAGGGCATGAATTTATCTAAGAGGGGTCGGAGATAGTAATAAAAAATCGAAAATAAGATTACGTTTAAGAAGAATATATGTACTGAGTAAGTGGAATGAGGATTTATATTTTAATGCAATACGCATACGATTTTTTTTAATAATAATAATAATGTTATTCATTCGAGGCACACCAAACTATCTGTTTATATATACAAAGGGTTTTTCAAACATATATATAAAAGATAAAATGAACGCAATACAAATTTAAAAAGTCACGGTTAAAATATAAGAATCGTGACTGTATTCAAAAGGAAAAAAAAAACCGGATCCTTTATAAGGATTGTGTACTGTAGTCCTCTCGGAGAGAGGACAATACAAAAAAAAGAAAAAATGGCTTGAGCTAGAGATAGGGAAATGTCTCTCAAGACAAACGGCTTCTCCCGAAGTTTTTCGCATCTTTCGGTGGATGATCTCGTGTTTCAGAGATGGCACCTTCCGGTGGATAATATCGTATATCAGAGATGGCACCTTTCGGTGGCTGGTCTTGTATTTCAGAGACGCGAGACTTCTTTCACCGTGCTTTCGCTCGCCAATTTATTCCTTCTCAATCACTTATCCGCTTGCGAGAGAGCTGGTAACTCCGGCTGGCCATCTCGTGGACAAGCTTGGTGTAGAGATACTAGTCGGTCTCGTATATTAAGCGTTTGAGTTGAAGCGTCATGAACGTAAGTTCGTTGTCCAGTTCTCGCAAGTCGGTAGGGTAGGATGTTGTACGATAGGAAGTTGGTAAAGAGGATCCCTCTAGATATTCTTCAGCGAAAAATATAGAGGAGGATCCTCTTAGCGTTTCGTCTCGGGTACAGTGCAGACTCATCAGTAGGGCTATGCAACTGTACCCTGCCCCAGACGCGCCGGTGGTGGTAGAGTCTGGAAGCTTGGAACTGTTATGTATAGGAAACGCTATGCGCCCTGGCACTTGCGAGAAAGGCTGGAGTACGGAACGCCACATTGGAACTCGCGCGCTCGCCATCTCGCGAATTTTCGCGGAACTACGTACCCGCGCGTCGTACGGTAAGTATACCGGCAATGTTTTGTTTACATGTGTAAAGTGACAGCTGCATGGTTCGTCGTATAAACAATAACAATTAACTTAATTAAACATAATAAGCATGTGTAATAATAATAACGTGCGCGTATAATAATAAAAAATTAAATTCGATGTGATCGCGTATCATGTTATCCGCGTGATACGACTGTGTGTTTAAAATAATATCTTAATAACAAATAATTAGTGAAACTACGTGTGCGTGTTAAACAATATAGCTTAAAAATAATCTTAGAAAATATGTTGCATGTGATCGTCGTGTATCGTGTCCCTTTTTTTTATTTGTTTTAATTGTTTTCGTGTTTTTGCAGGTTAGGTGCTTCGTCGAACTCTGCAAAACGTCGTGGGATATTGGTAAGTTCTATTGGTTATATTTTTTAGCCTTAATTTAGTGTAAGTCTATTCATCTTTGATAATTTGTTTTTTTTCTTTCTCATTTCAGGTTCATCGGATGCAAGGCGAAGCCCTCTGGAGAGGCAATTTTTGGTTGACACAGTGAGACTGCTACGCAGGCAGTATTCTTTGGTAAGTACTATCTCATAAGCTCAATTGATACTAAAATATATTCATTTATATTAAATATTAATCATTTTCTCTGTTTTCAGGTACTGCGGCTTAGTCAAAGCCCTTCGATGAGGATTTTTTTCTTGGTCTACGCAGTCGATCCGCTATGCAGTGGAATTTTCAGGTAAGTTGTAGTTTATAAGAATGAATAATGTGAAATTATATGCATGTAGGCCAAAAGATTAATGAATTTCTTTGATTTTCGGACTGCGGCTTAGTCGCAGCCTTTCGGAGAGGAGATTTCCATCTGCGGCATTGGCCAAAATCACAGCAGAGTGATTCTAAGCCTAATGTGGTAAGTTTTTATGCTTTCTAATATCTTTTTATACATGTCTAATAAAGATTAAATAAACTAATTGAATTTTTCTCTTTTTGTTTCAGGGAAATAAATAAAAATAAAATGAGAAAAAAAAATGTTTCGAGGCAACGGCCTTGACGGGTGACAACAGATTCCTTGCTCAATCTTATTTCGTCCTTACGACATATGATTTATGTATTCCTCTATCGCATTTCGACAAACATGCGATTTCCCCCATTTCTCATCCCAATTCCTCACTTACCCTGAAGTTCCTTCTTCTATTGTGCCCCCTCTCAACATGTTGCTACTTTTGCTATAGTTTTCTACTTATAGTTCTTGCAACAGTATTATTTGCCTTTCTCCTGGATTGATCCGCTTAATTTAGATGTAACCCACTATATGACTTCATGACCCACTATGTGACTTATTAGTCTTCCATCGCAGATATTTTCAGAGGTAGCTAGAGCTATCGCTGCTCTTTTTAAGTTTAGTGTCCCATATTTGGCACCACCAGTATAATGTTCCGAGAGGAACTCAATGATTTGAGACTCTTCTGTGTTGTAAATATCATAATTCTTTTGTTTCGTGAACTGCCACCATTGCCTGAAGGATACACTGTAACAAAAATCGCAAATTCACAATGTCGATTCATATTAATTTTACAAACTGGGTGTATTATAATAAATTTCCTACAATTTTCATTAAAATTAATATACTGGTATTGAACTTTGTTATTTCTGTATTAAAAAATTACAAATCGGGTATATTAATTTCATAGCCATGCACCTCCGCTTTGGAAATTTATAACCCGTTTTGCATATTTCTTAGATGTGTTTTAGTTTTTAATATACAAAGTCATAGAAATTTTCGTTGCCGGTGTTTGAAAATTACAACACAACACTGTTAGAATTTACTTGCAATCGGTAACAAAAAATTACAATTTTCTTTAGAATATTCCAATCAGTCCTTTGAAAATTCATTCAAGGGTATATTAAAAGTCAAAACCTATGATGGAATTTTGAAAATCATCGTGATAAAATTACTATGAGGGTTTTTATATTCCAAACTCGCTGTATTAATTTCATAATGATATGACTTTTGAAATTTTATATACCGTTATGAATATCAAAAACCTATCTTGTATATTACTTTGATGTGTTTTGTTTTTTAATACACAAAGTAATAGAAATTCTCGTTGCCGGTGCTTGAAAATTGCAGCACAAGCGCTGTTAGAATTAACTTGCAATCGGTAATAAAAAATTACATTTTTCTTGAGAATATTCCAATCAGTCTTTTGGGAATTCATGCAAGGGTGTATTAAAAGTCGAAACCTGCGATGGAATTGTAAAAATCATCATGGTAAATTCACTATGTGGATTTTTATATTCCAAACCCGGTGTATTAATTTCATAATAATATAGCCACTTTGGAAATTAAATATACCGTTATGAATATTAAGAACCCGTCTTGTATATTTCTTAGATGTGTTTTGGTCTTTAATATACGAAGTAATAGTAATTTTAGTTGCCGGTGCCCGAAAATTACAACATGAGCGCTATTGGAATTTATTTGGAATCGGTAACAAAAAATTACAATTTTCTTCAGAATACTCCAATCAGTCCTTTATCAATTAATGCAAGGGTATGTTAAAAGTCAAAACCTGTGATGGAATTTCGAAAATCATCGTGGTAAAATTACTATGTCGATTTTTATATTTCAAAAACTCGGTGTATTAATTTTATAATAATATAGCGACTTTCGAAATTTAATATACCATTATGAATATTGAAAAACTGTCTTGTATATGCCTTTGCTGTGTTTTGCTTTTTAATAGACAAAGTTATAGAAATTTCCGTTGCCGGTATTTGAAAATTACAACACGAGCGCTGTTGGAATTTACTTGCAATCGGTAACAAAAAATTACAATATTGTTCAGAATATTCCAATCAGTTCTATGGAAATTCATGCAACGGTGTATTAAAAATCAAAACCTATGATGGAATTTTAAAAATTGTTGTCGTAAAATTACTACGTGGATTTAAATTTTGCGAACCCGGTGTATTAATTTCGTAATTAATACAGCCACTCTGGAAATTTAATATTTCGCTATGAATATTAACAAGTACGCTTCGCGTACTCGTTGGGGGGCTTCGCCCTCCAAACCCCCCCTCGCTTCGCGCGCTGTTGTCGTCACGCTTCGCGCTCCGTATTCTTGATCATTGTCTTGATTTATTCCGTTGTGATCGAATATATTTTGAATGTTGGTTATAACAGGTCCCTTAGGGACGTTTTAATAGGCATTCACACCGTTATTCAAACTGTTTGATTCTTTGTGAACATCGATGAATTATTCTGATAAATTATATTAATCGTTATCAATGACAGATTTGAATATAATCAAAATATTATTCGATATAAAAGTACAGTGTACGCTCCCACAACTGAATCTCCCATGACTTGTCCGCGCTCATAACTTAGCAACACGCTTCCATAACTTGACGACCCCGATCACGCTTTTTCCCCACTCCAAACTTACACAGGGCAACATAACCTCAACTGTCAAATTTTGTTTGTCCATTACGTACAATAATTAAGTGTTACTATTAGTCGTTTTCTTGAAAAAACGGGAATTTTCATTTTCCAGAAAGAACAAAATTTCTATTTTTAGTAGAATATTCGTATGTAGACACTATACATGTATATAAGTCATTCCGTGTCAATACAACGACGTTTTGTCGGTGACCCCATTTGATTTTTTATTATTGTTTAATATGTTATTACACATGTAAAAAAAAAGTATCCATATTTTAAGCTCTCTATCTTAAACCATACCGAAGTTATTGATTATTAGAAAAATATCACTGTTAAAAAAATCGGTATTAAAATTAATATCCATGTGTAGGAAGTTTTTTTGCAGATACCGCGTATGAAATTTCAATTCCAGTATTGAAAATTCATGGACCCGAATTTAAAGAATGAAAGTATGCAGTTGAATTTTAAAATACTGATGTATTTGAAAAATCATATACATGCGATTGAAATTTCAATTTCATGTATATTATTATTCAAAAAATGTATATGGGGGAAAACGCCTGTTTTTTTCATGGCGTGACCCTGACCCCTTTTAATTTGGCTGAATATTTGCTTATTTCAACGTCTGATCCCAAAAACAACTCTCAAATTTTATTAGATTTTTTGGAGCCACCATAGCGGAATACTAGACCATAGAATATTTTGACTTTGGAAAATATTTAATTTTCAATCGACGATATCTCTGTAGCGGTTGATCGTATCGAAAAGTATATAGCTTTTATTTTCGTTTTGAGTCTATCTTCAAATTAAAAAATTGTCTGATTTTTTTAAAGCAAATTTAAGCAGTCAAAATAATTTTCAAAAATTAAAATCACGATACCCAAAAACTGCCCCCTTCGAATTTTGAACAAAAATTCTCAAAAATACTACAATTCATTACCAACATTTAAAAAAAAAAATCAGGATGGTATTTTCAGCGGTTCGCGAGATATTAATTTTTTAGTATTTTATTTATTTGTTGATTATCAATTTTTGTCTATCTGTTAATTAATTTGAGCTTCGAATAGTGTAAAAAGAATAGTAAAACAGAATAATGTAAATCAATAACCTATACACATGTTTTGGTAGAATATATTTTACTCGTATATTCAATTTAATACTTGTATAAATCACTCGTTTATTTTTTTTATCAATTTCAATTTCTTATATGTTAAAAGTATCTTATACTCGTATACACGTTTTCCATTCTCGTTTTTTTCTCGCATATTCAATTTTTTCAAATTATGCTATGTATCTCGCTTTCGACAGAATTTGACCATCTTTTAACAACAATGTTGCCGTCGTGTAGCGGAATTATGCAGTGATGCTTCTGAGTATTTTTTATTGATCGGGCAATTTTGAATCGTCCATCCATTTAAAATTCCTTCGATTGTTCGTAATCACTGTTCTCTCGGTAAACAATTTTGATCGACTGTACATTTTTTGAAGCCCATTCGTAGAGCTCTCGAGGTGTTGTAATTTGCTTGTCTGCTGGAAGTTGCAAGCCGGCTCGCGATGCAAGTCTTTTTATCGTTCCGCCTATTCCGTCGCAGGCACCTTTGCCATGTGCGGTAGCGAAGAAATACCATTCGGCAGGAACTCCAAAACCCTCTTCGTGATAATACACATTGACAAAATTTTTAAAATTCTTGAATTGCTGTGATGCCCCATCGGAAGTGTACAAGATTTTTGACAAATTTTTTACGAGATCCTTCACGAAGTCGTTTATCACTTTAGAATGTCCGTAAACAGCGATGGCGTCATGATGCAAATAGTCCGATATCACAACTAAACTCTTGTGTTCTAAGCCGTCGCCATTATTATAATAAACAACAACGGGATAAATTGTTGCTTGACAATTGTTCCAATGGAATCCTGGAGCAGCATCTTGAACGACAAAAGCGTAGTTCGCTGCAAAGTCGCATGTCACGATACATTCTCCTCCGTGCAGATTGCTCTTTTTCCACCGTAGGAAACTCGATTGCTGTTTCGCGATGAACGAGTGTGGCAATAGCACTGATGCTTGTTCACAAAATTTGTCGACGAATACTGCTGTAGAGTGGATGCGCGTTTCAAGAGTCGTACGTGGCTTGGCAATCCACTGTTTATACTTTATCTCGTGAATGCCATTATCAAGAAAAATCTGAAGCAGCAGCTCCTTCAAATTTTTCACTCCAGGGCATTGCTCACAAATACCCAGATTGCATTCCGGCTTAATATCATCGCACGTTATGAACATGAGCACATCTTCGTAATTTCCAAAAGGGAAGTCGAGGCTCGTCGTCAGTGATGGCAAATTGCAACCTAATAAAATAGTGGTAAATATTTAATATTTACATAGAAAAAATCTGGTAGAAAGTCGTGAATTTGGTATGTTCTTTCCACGGAGAGATTTCATATTATTATCGCAAGGCTCAGTATGCAAAGATGCTCAAAATTGTAAATTTTAAAATAGAATGCAAATTCTTTCAATCAAACATACATATTCTAACGGATCAGGGATTTCATAGCAAAAAAAAAAAAGTTCTCAAAGTTTCATGAACTCATATTTCATGTACAGATATTATTTCACACTATCTTATTCATTCATTTTTTAGAACTTTTTCTTCAAAATCAATATTCTCCGTATCTTCAATGAGTCTATTTTTTTCCATTTTTAACTTATTACTTTGTACTTATAATTATTATGGAATAAAGTTTGTCGTTCGGACACCATTAGTTTTATGAAGTGTGCGAGACACCTTGACTGCAATTTTATAAGAAAATCTATTTACCGATCATCATCAGTTTCATGTTCTGATGTACGCTACACACACAAACGGTATGGGTCGATGCGGTGTCTCCTGCCAACACGCAATGCTTTGGTCTCATTTCAATGAATTCAGTGAAGCCAATGGCTATTCCGGGATTTCTGTCTTTGAATGATCGATGCAGTTCTTTCAAGTTCGAAAGGATTAAACGCTTTTGTCGATGTACGCGTTTCCCTTCGTCGTCTTTGAACGAAACGAAATCCTTCATTCCAGGCATTAGGGCGCTCATCGAATCATCTTCGTAAAATTCAATCACTCGTGATACAGTGTCAGTAGGTAAAGGGTTGCCTTTGAATAAAAAAAAACAAAATTAGATTCAGTCTTAACGAGAAATGGCACGTTATTTCCATTAAAAAATTCCAAAAAGTTACCCAGTTTTTTACGAGGAATGGATAATATTCCCTTTTCCTCGGCAAGCATTTTAGCTTTCTTCGCAAAGTAACGCGTCGCTCCTATGGCCTCGACTACTTCAGAAATACTCAAGCTTTTTGGGAGAAGCGTCAGTATCTGAATTTTCTGTTCAGTAGATGTTTCGGACTCGTGATATTTTTCCCTTAATTGGGTCAACATTTCCGAATCCTTTTCCGTCTCTATATTGCGCCGAGATGTATCGGCTCCTAAAGATTTCGATAGAGCCGTTGCCACAGTCTCTACTTTTTCCGCGATCCACGAACTCCTAGTCTTTAGCTTTTTTCGTGGAATAGGAGATTGATCGAGAAATTGCAAGGCCTCGTTAATAACCGGCAGGGTTACACTTGAACTCAAATTTGAAATTTGTGACGCGACCGCGGTGGTTTCTTGACTCAAAGATTGCAGAGAAAAACAGGAAGGTACATCTATAGAGATACAAAAATTCAATTATTGAAGTTATTCACGAACTCGTATTTTTTATTGGTTAATTTTGTAATCACTTTATCTTCATATTCTCAATATAATCAACAGTAATGATAAGTTTTATACAAAAAACCATAAAAAATGAAGTTGAGCAAAAAAAAGTGCAAGCAGAGAGGGCACGTTGTTGTCAGTGATAAGTTAAATTATTTTATACCTGAATTACTTACCTTCAGCTTTTTCGATTTGTTGTCAACACTTGCAGCATATCCAATCTTTCTTGTGCAATGAAGACATCTTTGTTAATGCACTTGCAGATGGATGTCGTAATGTTTTTCTTACCACATGATTTTCTAAACCAAATGGATTACAACACCGCTGTTTTTTTGGTACCCCCACCAGATTTCTTTCGGAGCACTTGGTTTGAAATATTAATCGTTCGTCCTTCCTACAAAAAATCTGTTCAATCTGTTAAACTTGTTTCTACTCCGAAGCAATGTAAACTGTAACTGCACGTGGTCCGTGCTGTGTTCACTGCTGGATATGTACCATAGAGAGGGGGAGGGGTAGTCAACATCAGCGCCAGCGAGTGAAGCCGAGTCCGACCTTGAGCACGCTAGCGAACGCGGCTTGACGACGACGCTCGTATATTATAAAACCATAAATCGCAAAAAAAATTAATATCTCGCGAACCGCTGAAAATACCATCCTGATTTTTTCTTTAAATGTAGGTAATGAATTGTAGTATTTTTGAGAGTTTTTGTTTAAAATTCGAAGGGGGCAGTTTTTGGGTATCGTGATTTTAATTTTTGAAAATTATTTTGACTGCTTCAATTTGCTTTAAAAAAATCAGACAATTTCTTAATTTGAAGATAGACTCAAAACGAAAATAAAAGCCCCCTATATACTTTTCGATACGATCAACCGCTACAGAGATATCGTCGATTGAAAATTAAATATTTTCCAAAGTCAAAATATTCTATGGTCTAGTATTCCGCTATGGTGGCTCCGAAAAATCTAATAAAATTCAAGAGTTGTTTTTGGGATCAGACGATGAAATGAGCAAAGTTTCAGCCAAATCAAAAGGGGTCAGGGTCACGCCATGAAAAAAAACAGGCGTTTTCCCCCATATTCAAATTAATGTACGCGTTTATTTTAAAATCACAATACATGCCTGAATTTTCATATTCATTTCATGAAAATTACGTTACCGTAGCTAAATTAATTGTTGTTAAACATGTTATAAAAAATATATAGCCCTTGCAAAATAATTTAATATTCATAGTTTACCGACCCCAAAAAGAGATTCACAGAAAAAAAACAAAAATCTTTACGAATAGCCCGATCTAATTTCTCTCTGAGACCGGGAATCGAACCCTCGACCCTGCCTACCATCCTACCTATCTACCTAGCACGCTACCTATTACGCTATCGACTACTTGTGAAGTGCCTCTACTTGTATGATATTTGAATGCTGGAGTGCCGAAATAATATAATAGTATATGCTTTTGAATGAGCAATAAACCATGAAAGTTGGTTTTTGATTGGCGAACTCGAATCCCCTGACCCCTTATAACTTAATTTCGCGATCCCTGACCCCTCGTAGATTATGTAAAGTCGCAAAACTTAATTATATGGTCCCTGACCCCTCATAACTTAATTTCGGGGCTTCTGACCTCTCATAAGTTATATAAACCCTCAAAACTGGTTTGAATAAAACCGTGACTTCTCACAACTTAATTTCGGGGCCCCTAACGCCTCATAAGTTATGTGGACTCTCAAAACTTTATTCCAGAATACTTGATCTCTCATAAATGAAGTGACCCTTCATAATTCAATTCCAGAGCCCCTGACCCCTCATAAGTTATGTGAGCCCTTAAAACATGTTTGAACAAAACCATGGCCTCTCATAAGTAAAGCGACCTCTCATAACTTAATTTCGGGGCCCCTGACCCCTCATAAGTTATGTGAACTCTCAAAACTTTATTCCATAATACCTGACCCCTCATAACTTAAGTGACCGCTCGGAACTTAAGTTACCCTTCATAACTTAGTTTCGTGACCCCCGACCCCCCGTAGATTTTGTAAAGCCGCAAAATTAATTCCGGGATTCCTGACCCCTCATAAGTTAAGTAACTTTTCATAACTTCATTTCAGGACCCTTGACTCTTCACAAGTTATGTGAACTCCCAAAACTGTTTTCCAGAATACCTGACCCCTCATAACTTAAGTAAATACTCACAACTTAAGTAATCCCTTATAACTTAATTTCTAACCCCTCGTAGGTTATGTGAAGCCGCAAAATTTTATTCCATGATTACTGATCCCTCATGAGTTAAGTTACCCCTCATAACTTGATTTCAGAGCCTCTGACCCTTCATTCGTTATGTAAATCCTTAAAACTGTTTGAAAAAAATCGTGACGCTCTCATAAATATTCTTTTTTATATTAAATTTGAAGACATTTTCCACCGTGACTGATTGTAATTTTAAGACATAAGTGTATTAATTTCCAATAATGTATCTTAAAATTGCAAAAAAGTATATAAAAACGATTTTCATACACACGGAGAAAAATGCCACCTCGAGTTCTAGTCCTGGTGACCAGAATTCTAATATCCACTACTAGAAATATAGTAATTTACTTCCAGTCCGGAATTCTGAGACTTATTACTATACCATATTGTAATCACTATCTTCCATTTAATACTTATCGCGGTATAAATAGGATATTTTACAGTAGCATAGTATTCATTAACATATGGTATAGTAATAAGTCTGAGAATTTCGGACTGGAAGTAAATTACAATACTTTCTGGTAACCAAGACTAGAGTTCGAGGTGGCATTTTTCTCCGTGTACGGGGATATTAATCTTCAATGTTCACTCTTTTAATTTTAATATACAAATATTTAATTCAAGACAAAATTGTTGATTTTCCTACACTACGTATATTAAATTTCAAATAGTATATTAAAATTAATATGCCTCCTCTAACTTACTATGCATGTATCATACATTTCAAATAGTATATTGAAATTAATATCTCTTCTGAAATTTACTATACATGTATATTTAATTTCAAACAGCATATTGAAATTTCAAATAATATAATGAAACTTCAAATAGTATATTGCAATTAATATATCTGCTTTAAATTTACTATGAATTTGCATTTCATATTCCGTGTTTGTGAATTTCCGTGACAGTTGTATCGTAAAAATGTTTGAAATTTCATATCTTTTTTTACAGTGATTCTTAAAATAATCATAACTTCCACAATAACCACGATATTCTAATTTGCTAAGCGGTCATTTTTGTTTGTTTTTCAATGTACTCTTTGATAAAAATATCAAAAATTAAGAAGAGATTTTTTTGTCTTTATAGCTGTTTTAAGCTAAAAAGTTGGATTTTCTTTGAATGGGACGCCTTCAAATTTTTTCACAAAAATTATGAAATTCTAAGTAAAAGAAGGAAATTTTTGAGATTTTACCGAAGATGGGATTCAAACTTTTCATATCAAAAAAAATTTTGTTCGACTTTTTTTCTCTCGTAATTTTGATCTTTTTTCCTTCCATGACTAAAGTAGTTGATTTCAATTATGTTAAAATAAATAACTTTACTTCTCTCACATATTTTCTTTGTAAATTATAATAATTAACAATTGGAATTACAATTCAAGTACGTTTCACACTTTATTCAATTTCTTTACATAAAAATTGTAATTCTTAATGTTAATATAATTTACAAAGGAAATACACTACGATCATGATTTCAAGCAGCTTCGATATAAGCAAGAGTCCCCACTATGCGGTGGATATCGATTGACGTGGCACATGGTGTGAGAGCGCCGGTGTGAGAGCGGACAGGGCTCCCGACTGGTGTAAGATGCGCGTGGACGCATGGGCGACATTCGCGCAACTTCGATTAAAGCAAGTGTCTAGCGGTGCCAGTCCCGCCGCTCTTGCTTAAATCGAGATCGTAGTGTATATGAGAGAAGCTAAATTATTTATCTTATCATCATTGAAATCATCAACTGTTATAGTTATAGAAGGAAAAAAGATCAACATTACGCTTCGTGCTGTAAGCGTGTAAATAAAGCCATAGATACAATGACAAAAAAAAGAAATCAGCTATCCGATTGGCGTAGTTTCTCCAGAGTGCGCGGCGATTGGCTGATTCTTATTCCTCATTTCTTACTCTTGTCATTGTGTCTTGGGCTCAAGCGTTCAAGATAATGTAGTTAAAATTTGCTTTCGTTTATTGATGTTTTTTATCTGTCATCGTAATCACGACCGTTGTATTGTTTACTTAAATCATAATGTTGAAAAATATGACATATGATTTTTAAAAGTGACTATTTGTGTAATTCGATCGAGTGTAGTCTAGTGTATTGTGTGGAGATGTTTTTTTTTTCATTACGAAAATTGTGTATTTCAGGAACATAAGGTGATATATAAATAAATTTAATGACTACACCTATGTATTAATGTGGCAAGTATATACCGTCGCCACTGGTATTTACCTCTCGATGCCCATTATTATGATGATTGATTTTATTATTTCGTACCAGCGCCGCGAAACCGAAAATATGTGAGACGACGGTTAAACGAGATTCGCTCTCTCGTTAGTTCGACCTGAGATCGCGAGCGTGTTGTACCTACAGCTTGAATAAATGTAAACTCGGTCTTTCTTTTATTACACGCCTAACAATTCTTTTGGCCATCAATTCCTTGCCCTCATTTTATCTTCTAATAGTTATGTTTCATATAATTTTTTTTTGCATAAAAGTAATAATAAGATTTGGAAACAAAAATTTAAATACTTAGACGTGTACTAATTTTATCAATGATCAGATTTCAAAGAAAAATAACATTCTATCAAATAGTAAGTAATGTGTAAAATTTTTGTCCAATCAGTGTTTTTTTGGCGGAAACGTTAAAAAGTTATACCCACACAGCAAAATTGATCCCGGGACCATCCCGAGATAGTCCCATTGGTGTCCTACCAAGATAGTACATCTTATGAACGTCTATGGGAGGAACCAGTGAGATATTGTTCTACCTGGGATTAATATTAGATGTCTTGAGGATATCCTGTCGCAACCGTGTTTAGACGATCCCAGTGCACTCTCTTATAGATGCATCTGGGAGGTACCGGTAGGACATTGTTCTATCCGAGATTAATATAGGATGTCTTGAGGATATCCTGTCGCAACCGTATTTGGACGATCCTAGCGCACTCTATTAGAGATGTTTCTGAGAGGTACCGGTAGGATTCCGTTCTACCCGAGATTAATATAGGAGATCTTGAGGATATCCTGTCGCAACCGTAATTGGACGATCCCAACGCACTCTATTATAGACGTCTGTGGGAGGTACTGGTAGGACATTGTTCTACCCGAGATTAATATAGGATGTCTCTAGGATATCCTGCCGTGACCGCGTGTAGATGATCGTACCGCACTATCTTGTAGATGTCTGTGGGAGGTACTAGTAGGACATTGGTCTACTGGAGATTAATATAGGATGTCTTGAGGATATCCTATCGTAACCGTGTTTTGACGATCCCAGCGTTTTCTCTTAGAGATGTCTCTGGGAGGTACCGGTAAAACATTACTTTACGCGAGATTAATATAGAATGTCTTGAGGATATCCTGTCGTAACCGCGTGTAGACGATCCCAGCGGACTCTCTTAGAGATGTCTATAGGAGGTCAGCTATTCCACGGCGTTAGTTCCAGACTCGCCGCGAGATGGCAAAGGCTCTCACATACGGATCATGCAAATAGAATGCTTATATAGCTGAGCGTGAACACGGACATTTGACACCGAAAGGAGTCCGACCTCATAAGAGGCCATATTACAAGGAGTACTTGCTGTCTCCCTCTGTACTGTACCCATTTTATTGAAATTTAATTAATTAATTGAAATTAATTAATATTAAATCGAAATAAAAATAATTATTCACTGCTGTGTTGGCAATCCAAGAGACGTCCCGAAGACATCCCAAAGACATCCCGGGACGGCAGTGGGACCATTCTATTGCGGTAATCACTGCGGACACTTCAGAGCCCATGGAAATCCCATGGGACCATCCCATTACCATCACGGGACAATTGAGTCAATTGACGTGATGTCCAAAAGACGTACTTGGGACGTATCATTGCTGTGTCTGATAATTCTGGAATACCTTGGTGGTGACGTCTTTGAGAAGTCTCGATAATATCTCATCGATATCTCCACTCTACTGTATTTACAGTCCAAGAGACGTCCCGAAGACATCCTGGGACGACAATGGGACGATCCCATTCCGGTAATCACTGCGGACACTTTAGAGCCCATGGGAATCCCATGGGACCATCCCATTACTATCACGGGACAATTGACGTGATGTCCGAAAGACGTACTTGGGACGTATTTTTGTTGTGTGGATAAATGAATAAAACAAAAATATTAAAAATTCGATGTTAAAATTGTTTAAATCATTTTAAACTCTTGAAATAGTTAAAATGTATCAAAATAAAATTACATGGTGAAAATAAAAAAAAATCGTTCACGCATCTTCGTGTAATGAGTGAAAAACTGAAAAAGAAATTTATTTTCGTTAAAACAAAATGGTTTAAAGAACCGTAAAGACTTCAAACTCTACAGGACACTTCTTTATGATCCTATAAAGAAAGTCTATAAGTTACAAAAACATTGGTTTACAGGTTGGGGAGATCTGACTCTGGACGGACTTGTTCAATTTTTTTTCAATTTCAATTTCTAATATGTAAAAAGTATTTTATACTCGTAAACACGTCTTTTATTCTCGTTTTTTTCTCGGATATTTATAGGTTTTTAGCAACATTGTTACTAAAAGATGGTCGAATTTTGTCGAAAGCGAGGGACACAGCGTAATTTAAAAAAATTAATATCCGAGAAAAAAAACGAGAATAAAAAACGTATATCCAAGTATAAAATACTCTTAACATATTAGAAATTGAAATTGAAATTTTATACAGGTGTTAAATTAAATATACGAGTAAAATATTCTTCCAAAACATGTGTATGGGTTATTAATTTACAATATTCTTTTTTCTTTTTTTTTACACTATTCGAATCTCAAATTAATTAACAGATAGACTAAAATTGATAAACAGCAAATAAATAAAATACTAAAAAGTTAATATCTCTCAAACCACTAGAGATCCCATCGTGATTTTTTTTTAAATGTTGGTAATTCGAATTCCAGTATTTTTGAGAATTTTTGTTCAAAATTCGAAGGAAGGGATTTGGGGTATCGTGATTTTAATTTTTGAAAATTATTTCGACAGCTTAAATTTGCTTCAAAAAAATTGGACAATTTTTTTATTCAAAGATGGACTCAAAATGAAAAACAAACACTTTTCGATACGATTAACCACTACAGAGATATCGTCGATTGAAAATTAAATATTTTCCAAAGTCTAAAATATTCTGTGGTCTAGTATCCTACTATGGTGGCTCCAAAAAATCTAATGAAATTTGAGAGTTATTTTTGGGATCAGACGATGAAATAACCAAAGTTTCGGCCAAATCAAAAATGGTCAGGTTCACGCCATGAAAAAAACACGCGTTTTCCCCTATATGTATTTATAAAATTTATATTTGAGTAGCCGCTATTTCAGGTCTGAATTTACATTACAGTGATCATTGTTCGAGATTCGCATTTTCTTGAAATTTATATGTGTACTAAGTGGCGTAACATTTTGTTCGTCATACATGCGCGAGACTTTGCGGTGCATCGGGTCGGGTTTACGACCCTAGGACGACGCGTGTTCGCGTTCGGGAGTCTTCGGGGGAGCAAGGAAGGCTGTGTATTGTGGGTTGAGGTTTGGTGGGTTATTGAGCAACGTATTTTTTGGGACTCACGTTTGGTTGTGAGGTTATCAGGTTTGCGTCTTCTTTATGGTTTTTGGATATTTTAATTGGTCGTGCTCATGTTATGATTAGTCAATCATTTCATTGTTGTGATTATTGTGGTGATTATTGGTCATTTCTTTTATTGTTATAATTATTCAGTTCATTATTGTTCATTTATCTCATTGTGTTAGTGTTGGTTGGGTTTCACCGTAATTTATTTTTATTTCCCGTGGGATCTCTCGATTCAGGTTGTCGGGTTCTTATGATTTTTCATCGTTGGCTGTCGCGCCGTGATCGACTTTATTTTGTTAGGTACTCGGGAAATTGATCCTCTCCCGAGAATTTTGGTTATTTGAGTTTAGTTAATTTACAGTGGCTGTCTCCGAAGTTTTCTCGATTTAGCAGGCGCGTGCCGAACATCAGCACGCGCGGATTCTGTACGCCGGGGAGCAAGCTGGAAAACGGGCCGATATATTAGTGTCACCCTCCTCCCCACGACTTCCCAGTCTGGCGCTGGACCAGCCTGCTGTAGTCCGAGTTGTCACGCTACGGGTTCAACCATCGCCTCGTTTCAGTTGGGGTTATGTCCCTGAGCCACGCGTGAGGCTTTGACGGTGTCGTCGCAAGGTTGTCGTTCGCGCAAGCCGAGGCGGTGGCCACCGCCACCTGCGGGCAGAACGTCACCCTCACCTGGATTAGGTACCGGCTCCTTTGGGAAGACAGCACAGGCGCAGCCTGGCACTAATCACTCCCAGGAGAGCGACGAAGGAGCGCCTGGAAGTCCGATCATTGGCAGGGGGATCGAGCACACGCTAACCACGTGTCGAGTCATTGGCCATGGCTTTTCACGTAACTCGGGAGTTTCGCGCGTACGCAGGAAGTATCCGTGAACCGAGAAAGTAGGTGTTACCTTCGTGCGGCGCCGAGATTGACGAGCGTCGCCGAAAATCATCGAAGACGCCTCGTCACCGCCAAAGGGCTGAAGAGAGGGGAGCCATCGACCTACGCAAGCGTGCATAGATTTTGGATCGTGACTTGCTCCCTGGAGATTCTCGAGTCTGACACGCGTACGCGTTGCGAATATTTCGATCATTCCAATGTTCTTTTATTACATTCAGTGCCCATCTTTTTCGTCGGTAGAGATTTGGTGAGCCCATCCCACTATTACTTCGTCATGACGATAATTCTTACCTACATTCGGTCGTGTGGCTTTTACTTTCGGTTATCTGGCCGTGTGGCCGTCCTTTATCGTTAATTTGGCTGTGTAGCCGTATTTTGTTCATTTCGGGTGTCGATTATAGTAAATTTAGTCCGTATATTGTGTTGCGGAAGGAACTATCATCGCATTATTGTTCGCTCAGCCGTATCGTAGCTTTTTCTGTTCATTCCGGGTGATTAATATTACCGATTTCTTCGCACCCGGTTATTTCGTTCATTATTTTATTATTAGGGTTATTACCGTTATTATTGTTATTATTATTATTATCATCATCGCGATTGTGGGCTCAGATTGGGGAATCTGGCGTTTCGCCGGTATCACGCGAGTGTCGTTATCGTTAATTGAGATCTGGCAATCTGCCCGTTTGGTCGGTCTTTTGATCGAGTTTGGGAAATTCTGTGACGGTCCTCGTGATCGTGGTTGTCGTGGCGTTGGGATGGTCCTCGTGATCACGGTTATCGTGTGCGTTTGGGACGGTCCTCGCGATCGTGGTGGTCGTGAGATTTTCTTGAGACAGTCCTCGAGATCGTGGTTAGCGCGTAAGATTCGCCAAACCTCAATTATTTTCGTGTTTTATCTCGTGCTATTGTAGTCTCGATGGACTCGTGCGGCATCGCGCGCGATTGCGTTAATTAATTTGGACTATTTATCGTTTGTTAATAATTTGGACTATTGATTATTTAGTTGTGAATTTTTGCTCGTTCGACTCGATATCGCGTTACGAAAAGTATCGTATTTCGTACTTCAGCCTGTTCGATTAATTTCAGTTTACTTTGTTACTGCGTTTTCTTTGTTTGGCTTGTGAGCCGTTATTTGGTATTGTTTTGTGCACGAATTGTACTCGACGATCTTCTGTACGTCCCCGTAATTCAGACGGTGGATCCTGAGATTGAAAATTTTACATTTCACCAAATTCTCGTATCGTCGATATTTGTATTCATCCAAGATCCCGCCTCTCCACCAGAAATGAGTTGTCGTTTGGCTGATTCGCCAGAGTCTCATTTTCCGAACGCGGTTCTTTGGCGTTCTTAACTCGCCGGCGAAGCGGAAAAATAAATATCGGCTCTCGAGTCGATGGTGGGTGGCGTAACGTGTCGTTCATCTGGCGCCCAACCTTCGCTCGGCATTCGCGTCATTTAGGAAAAATTTAAGGGATTGATATACTGGAAAATGCAGTTGAGACAATTTTTCACTTTAAGTATTACGATAATTACTAGCTCTTCTCATGTAAACTGCTGGTTCATCCCATCGATGTCTCACGAGTTGCAAACTCAACTCAATGTAAAAACTATCGCGTAATGTGTCGGTTACTTTATTTTTAACATCACCGCTGAAATTGCCAAAATTGCTAATTTTGAGATTCAAACTACATTATAAGCACTTGTGCATTTTTTTTACTTACATCTTTACTTATCTTAACTTATATTTCTTCATCTTAACTTTTCTACTATATTTGTATCCACGTTTGACCTTTCTGCGGCCTTTTACACCCTTCCCTTATTACGTTACGTTACTTCCCTCCTTTGGCACCTTGTCGACCGGGCTGAAGCCCGGGCCCTACTCCTTCTCCCTGCTGTATTTCAATTTTGTCGAGGCAGAAGGGAAACTGCAGAAAAACTTCGTCGGTACAGCTGGTAACTTACCTAAGTCCCCCAGTGCAATGCGAGCACGCTCAAGCACGACAACCAGGGGCCGATTAGACAGTTACCTCCTCTCTTATGACCGAGTGAGTCAGCCACTGCATGGTTAAGTGATTTCATCTACCGAGTGATGAGAACCGCTTCGGGACGCCCCACCAGAACAACACAATGGTCACCCACCCCTCACAATGAGGTATTGAGACGCATTTATTTAAAGTGAGCTCGCAGCCCGGGGTCCCGCGGATTACGAGACCCACGCTCTAGCCACTCGGCTACTGCTCTCCCACTCTTTATCTTTACTTATATTTCTTCATTCTATTTTTTATTGTCTCAAATTCTGTTTACTTTATCTGATTTCAATCTTTTTATTTATATTTTTTGTATTATTATACGATTAAATGAACTCACCTGTAAGTGAAGTTTGATCGTATTCGTATGAAGCGCCTCTTCCGATAGACTACGATGTAGTACCCCCCACCATGCCCGAATCACCACACGGTTCACAGTCACTAAGGGCTCTTTTGTCTATTATTTGATCTCCCTAGATTGCCATTCCTTCGCAGTGTTGTCGTCATGGGGACATCGTAAGGGATGACGAAATCCATTATCGAGAACGGATTTATGAGGGATGTGGTCTTTCGGAAAAGGCGCTTCATACAATTACGATCGAAATTCACTAACAGGGAAGTTCGTTTAATCGTGTAATTGTATTCCGCGCCTCTTCCGATAGACCATGATGTAGATATTTAAAGATAACAACTATTCAGACGTTATTGCCACCAACATATAATTAATACAAATTTGAACGTGATGTATAACAATTCTGGCGTAACGAAGATGCTCATTGTTTAACTTCAATGATAATAGAACGAGTGAACAACGAGAAAATGGGAAGCTATGACTTCTTGTATATTGCCTTGGCAAAAGCGGATTCTTCCGAAATAACCGGTAAATCATAAAAGCGAGCATAGGTTAACTATTTTTCTGACCAGCCTGCTGCTCTTCTTATGGCGTCAAACCCGAGGCTCTTTTGTTTCGCTGCTGAGGTAGACGCATGGCGTATACTGTGAGCCGAAAAGATTTGGGTATTGACGCCGCTTTCTTTTAAGATGTTCTTTGTCCATCTTGCCAGAGTCTCTGTTGAAACTTTGCGAAAAGGTTTTTTCAGAGAGATAAACAGAGAATCAATTTGTCCTCGTAAATTCTTTGTTCGTTTCAGATAAACTTCCATGGATTTGACAGCGCAAATCTTTTCATTGTCTGGATATCTAGGCAGCACGAGTAGTGGTTGAGCACGCTTTTGATTTGATGTCTTAATTGGGTCGGTTATTTTAATCCTCAACCCAACTTGGTCACTTTTAATATTTTGTACCTTCATGAGGGATATCGTTTGTATTCGCTGTCCCGTTATAAGAGCCAAAACTGTGACCAGTTTCCCAGATAGAGCAACGAGGGATAATTTCTCGGTTTTCCTCAAGGCGGTAAAATAATCAAGCACAAGTTTAGGGTCCCACGTCTGTTCATATTTCGGTCTCAATGGCCGAAGTTCCGATATTCCTTTAAAAAAGCGTCGAACTCGATCATCTTGGCTGACGTGAGGCCCGGCTAGGAGGGAAATTGCAGATCTGAGCGAGTTAAGAGAGCCGTGGGACATTCCTTGTTTAAATTCTTTGGAGAGAAGTTGAATAATTTCTTCTATCGATGGCTCGTAAGGATTTACCTTTCTTTCTTGACAGGAGGACCACTATTTGCGTAGAGCGTAGTCGTATTGCTTCAGGGAAGAAGGACGAAGGGATGATAGCATTAGGTCCAGAGCTTCCTCAGGGACACGTCTTGCTCGAAATGCTTTTAAAATAACCTCTCTGCGGCCAGGGAAAGGTGACTCCACAGTGGGTGTGATTGCCTGTCAGAAGAACAAATTAAATCTTTTTTTGGTGAAAAAATTAATGGCCTTTCTGACAGCAATTCGCGAAACCTGGGGTACCACGGCTGGGACGGCCAGTTTGGTACCACCAAAATAATTGCAGCCTTTTCTTCCGCAATTTTACGCAAAACTCTTGAAATCAGAGCGAAGGGAGGGAAGGCATATCCTAGCGCCCATCTTGCCCATGAAATCGTGAATGCATCGATCGCTATACTCTCTGGGTCATTTGCTCATGACACATAATTGTCACATTTGGCATTAGTGCGGGATGCAAAAAGGTCAATGCACGGTTTCCCGAGAAAATTAATAATTTCCTCAAAAGCCCAGTTGGCTAACGCAAACTCGGACTCCGTCTCGACCCTTCTTGACTCAAAATCGGCCTCCGAGGTTTGTTTGGTGCCAATAAAAGACGCGACTATATTTTATTCCCGTTTTTTGCACCAATCCCATACCTCCCTAGCCAACGAGGCCAAGTTCTCGACGCGGGTTCCTCCTATTCGATTCAAGTACGCGATCGCGGTCGTGTTATCTATTCTGAGGAGTATATCGTGCCCTCGTCAATAGCTAGTGAAACATTTCAGCCTGAAAAAAGCCGCTAATAACTCCAAGAAGTTGATGTGCCTTTCCTTCTCGGCCGTATTCCAGAACCCGTGAGTTCTCTTGGTTCCGCATACCACTCTCCAGCCGGACGTAGGAGCGGAAAGCGCCGTCTGAAACATTTTCCCCACCGCAGCGAGACATGCCCCGACTTTTCCTTGCTTTGCCATAATCCTTTCGTCTCTTTTGAGATTAGATTCGTTAAGAGTCGCCTTAACCTCTGGGTTAATGGATGGCGGCTTTATATAGTTAACGTTTTTTGGAGGATATTTTTTAGTTATAAAAGAGACATCCTCAGAAAGAAGGCTTTTTTGAAGAGTTTCCTCCCATCTTATTGCGAGTTCGGTTGGAATCGCCTCACTAAATATTCGGTTTTCTGAAACTTTTTTCTCCATTAGATCGAGAATTTGAGGATCGATGGGTGCTTCGCCTTCCAGGAGGGTGCTTGCCAAATTTTCTTCGGTATTGGAGACATCTTGCCCTTGAAGATTAGGTACGCAAGGTTCACGGGGAATGGTGTCCAACACCCTTATTTGAGAAGAGCCGGAATTAACGATTCTTTCAATGGACGACACGTCGTCATTTATTATTCGTCGAGGTTCACCAAACTTGTTTGGATGATATTCTCGAGTATCTGATGAACTTCCGGATTTTCCTCTCCTCTTTCTCCTATATTCTCTCTCTAAAGACCTCGAATGATGGTGACGGCCTGAGGAGGACATAACTAACGTGAAGGCCCACCTCCTGAACATGTCAACGAACGTCAAACGTCCACGCTGTGCAGGTTAGAGCCTAACAGCGTTAGTGAGTCCATCTATTTTCCTTTAATCTAAAAAAGTAATAACTCTCTCTCTCTCGCATGCAGGTGAGAGCCTGCATGAGCAACAAGACGCTGTTTGGCCAATACTTGACCAGAGAGCGACTTGAGGCGATCGTGAGATGTGGATCTGAAAATTCCCATTGATTCAAAAGACTCACTTTTCCGTTTCCTAGTAAATTTCCTGCTTGATAATAATTTTGCAATCTTCTTCAAGCGTTTTTCCAACTGATTTTCCATTTCGTCATTTTCACCTGATGAATCCGACGATTTTTCCTTTCTTTTGGTGTGGTGACTTCAGCACACAGAAGAAGAATGACAATCTAGGGATATCAACTAATAGACAAAAGAGTCCTTAGTGACTGTCAAGCTTGTGGTGATTCAGACATGGTGGGAGGTACTACATCGTGGTCTATCGGAAGAGGCGCGGGATACAATTACTTATATGTTACTCACTTACTTTGTATTATTAATTAAATGTTTGCCTCACGCTATTTCCGAGACATAATAATTCATTCAATCAATCAATCTCTTGTCGTTATTCGTTATATGGTAATCAGTCGATTGTGAATTTCCATGATATCCCATTTTTTGTTGATTTTCATACAATTGGCTTTTGCTAACTAAAATAATCATCACATGTAAGCGAGAAAATCGATGGCAAGAAATGGTTTGAAAAAACGAATTCACAAAATATGGATCGAGATAGTAACACTGGGAAGAGTGTGATAATATGAAAAAACACTGAATGACTTTGTGAGACGCTACCTATTTTCGATAAACAGCAAAAAATGCTAGATTTTTTTAACCTCAGACAAGCAATGGAAAAGTCTCTAATGCGGTGATGATTAATTCTTATTAATACTTGTAGTGATCTTATAAATCCTAATATCTATATATTATTATGAATTTAAATTTGCTGGATATTTCAGGTATGGATTTTTCTAATAAGGAAATGACTATGGAAGGAACCCAGCAAACACAGTTTCAGAATAGTTACGAAAATGTTCTGTAACGGACGTTATATTGGATGTAATATTTATGTCACAAGCACCGTAAATGAAGCAGTGCTTGTTCAGATATTTGTCGTCCCATTGGAATGTTATCGTTACGCAAAATTTACAAATAATATTTATGGAAAATACTCAGCACATAGATATAACCGTTATGTAACAAACTCAGCACAAAGATGTAACACACTCAGCTCATAAAGATGTAACACACTCAGCAGATTGACGTAACAAATTGATCTCATAGCCATAAAGGTCAACATAACCTTAAAAATTTTTTTACGCATCTTTCTCGAAGATAGCTAGATAGAATAAAAAAAGAAGAGTGGGGCCACTCACGTAATTAATTGGTACAGGTGGCCTCACTATTCTTTTTTCATTCCATTAAGCCGTTTTCGAAAAATATGTGTCAAAAGTTTTAGCTCTATCTCTCTCGATCTCACGAGAGCGAAAAGGCGCGGGAGGAGGCGGTTTAGCGTGGCCATAACAACTCAGTTCATTGATGTAACTGTTACGTAACGAAACATTCAATTTTCAGTTTATTTGCAATATATTTTTCTTCATAATTCCGATAAAATTAAGTTTTTTTTATTAATGTTTTATTATTTTTAAACATTATACAACATTAGGGGATGAAAAAAAAAATTAGACGTTGCCACCGGGGTTTGAACTCCCGATGCCCAGTTTCATGGTTATATCCAAAAACAGAAGGAAATTTTTTTGAATAAATTATATCTTTTTAAATTTAACGTATTGGCTATATCTTTTTTTTCTGGTATATGCTCTTCAACTTTGCGCGGATCCGAGAACGTTCCTTTGCCGATTATGGGAGATTGAGACCTGCCTGAATGCTAAGCCTTTCTAACGATCTAACGCTGACACGCTACCTACTACGCTCAGGAGCCCATGATATTTATATTACATTTGGGCTAAATGGTCACTAAAATTCATTTTTACATATCGAACAAATTCTTTATCGGAGATTTAAAGTTGATAAATCATTGACGAATGATCAATATGAAGGGACCAGCCCACGCCGATGGCGAGGATGCGATGGGGGGAGAGGGTGTTATGCCAAAATAGCATAGAAAATCATAGTATTATTCTAGTAGGTTTAGAGCCGAGTTCATGAAACTCGTCGCTCAGAGACAATTTTTTCTGGGGTGTTTTTCTGTCATGACAAATACCCATGTAATTACGTTCACATTATTACACACATATCGTTTACGTTCCTTAATCTTCATAACCTCGGAATGATCTAAGACATTTCTGGTAGTATATGTATATGTATATATTACGGATATGTTACAAGAAATTTCTTGTTACATTTATGTAAAACATTTTATATACCACAACCGCTTTTTCCTCGCTTTTACGTGCGTGCTTGGGAAGACGAAACGAGGCGTTTTAGGCCCTTTCGAGATGGATAAGTGGTGGGGGGTACTTTTAATCCCTAGGGATTAAACGAGCAGCACTTGTAGTCGTATTTAAGCTCTAGGGATTAAATGAGCACTACTGCACATGCGCATTTCTCACGCGAGCTGCTGATTGCCAATAGCCATATGCCGCTGGGAAGCAGCGGTGCTGCCATCACTCGTTCGATCGAGAAATTATTTACGTATAGCGTATTTGTAGAGGGATAAACATAACCTCATTTTTATACGAAAAAGATAAAACGAAGCGTCATCACGTCGTGGCATTTTGATCGTGTAAAAAATAATTGTTCTCAACATATTTAAAAAAATGAGTGATTGTGATAAACACAGCAGCGATGATTGGATCGACTGCACGCCCCCGGACTTAAAAGAAGCTGCCGAGGATAGCACAGGCGATTTACTTCCATCAAAGTCGAAAAAATTGTACGAATCGACGTACGACGCGTTCGTGAAATGGAAGAGAGAACATAAAACGAAATTGACGTCCGAATCCATCATGATGGCATATTTCACGAAGTTGAGCAAGAAGTATAAGCCATCAACGCTATGGTCGATCTTTTCCATGCTAAAGACGACGATAAAAATCCGTGAAAAAATCGACATCGATAACTATCACACATTCAAGGCATTTTTGAAGAAGTAGTCAACGGGTTTCACCAGCAAAAAATCGAGTGTGCTGTCGTCCGAAGACGTTGAAACATTTTTGGATAAGGCTCCGAACAAGGAATATTTAGCGACAAAGGTAATTTGAAAAATAATAAAATATTAGTGATATTGATTTGAAATGTCTGTCCTGTATCTAAATATGACACAACTTCACAGGCTGCTCTCATTTTTGGGATCTGCGGGGCTTGCCGGGGCAATGAACTGGTCAACATTCGAACTCAAGATATTGCGAAGCAAGGAGATTTGCTGGTTGTGAATCTACCAGACACGAAGACGAACAAACCTCGCAGCTTCGTCATCGGAGAAGCCTTTGCAAAGCTTGTGAAGGAATATTCAGACTTGCGCTCCGAACATGCAACCAGTGATCGATTCTTTCTGAACTATCAAAAAGGGAAGTGTACAACACAAGCCATCGGAAAACACAAGTTTTTAAAAATGCCGAGAGAAATCGCTATTTACTTGAAATTGGAGAACCCGGAGTCCTACACAGGACATGCCTTCCGTAGAACCTCTACGACATTACTGGCTGACAGCGGAGCAAACATCACAACACTAAAACGCCATGGTGGATGGAAGTCAGCTAACGTTGCAGAGGGCTACATAGAGGAATCCATAAAAAATAAAGCAAAAATTGGAGATATAATATCAACGGCGGTCAATTTTCATTCACCAGGACCTTCAAGTTCAAATACTCAACAGCCGCAGCGACCAAAAATTGCACATGTTTCATCGCAGGCAGTAAAATCCAAACCGCAAGACCAAAATTCTCTACAGCCTAAACGTCAAAAAATTGAAACAGTTACATCGGAGACACAGAAACCAGAAGCGCAACCAAACTCAAATGTCGACGCAGACTCTACAGCAGGGCAAACCATAATTCAACATACTTATAATAATTGCAGCTTTGTAATAAACCAGAAATAATACTGAAATAAAAAAACTCATCATCCTTCCCAATAATCCAGAAATCAAAATGGAATGAAAAAACTTATTAAACAAATATCTTATCACTTTCTTCATTTAATAACATTTAAATAGTAGTTTTTAAATGTTATTAAATGAAGGAAGTGACAAGATATTTGTTGAATGAGCTTTTTTTATTTCATTTTCATTTCTGGATTCTTAGGAAAGATAATTATTGAACACATCAATAATTGCAGCTTTGTAATACACCAGAAATGATACTGAAATAAAAAAACTCATTATCCTTCCCAATAATCCAGAAATAAAAATGGAATGAAAAAACTTATTAAACAAATATCTTATTATTTTCTTCACTTAATAACATTTAAATAGTAGTTTTTAAATGTTATTAAATGAAGAAAATGAAAAGATATTTGTTTAATAAGCTTTTTTTTATTTCATTTTCATTTCTGGATTCTTAGGAAAGTTAATTATTGAACGAATATCTTGTCATTTTCTTTATTTCATAGCATTTAAGAACTACTTTTGCGTTCTCTGGGGGGGCCTCGTACTGAAAACATCACGCTCGGCGTAAAAGTCCCACTTCCCTTCCTTGGAACACAATGTACTATTAAGTATTTGCTACGTAGCCAATACTACGAAGATTATAATATCACCAATGTTCTGTAACTGTTACGGACTTGTTACAAGAAATGTCTCGTAACACGTTATACGTATTTGCTACGTAGTCCATACTACGATATTATAATATCACCAATGTTCTATAATTGTTACAGCAATGTTCTATAATTGTTCCGGATTTGTTACAAGATATGTCTTGTAACATTTATGTAACAGATCGTACGTATTTGCTAAGAAACCTATACTATGAGATTATAATGTCATCAATTTTGTATAATTGTTACGGATTTGTTACAAGAAATTTCTCGTGACATTTATGTAACACAATATACGTATTTACCACGATATTAAAATATCACTAATGTTTTATAATTGTTACAGCAATGTTCTGTAATTATTACGGATTTGTTACAAGAAATTTCTTGCAACATTTATGTAACACCTTATACATATTTGCTGCGTAGCCTATACTACGAGATTATAATATCACCAATGTTCTATAATTGTTACAGCATTGACTCGTAACAATTTTACACGTTTACAGTATACGTAAATATCTCATAACAGTGACAAGATCTTGACGTATCAATATGAAATATTTGTGATATCTATAGTTTTTCGTAATTCCTTCATCTTTCATTAACATCCTTCCCAGCAAACACAGTTTCAGAATAGTTACGAAAATGTTCTGTAACGGACGTTATATTGGATGTAACATTTATGTCACAAGCACCGTAAATGAAGCAGTGCTTGTTCAGAAATTTGTCGTCCCATTGGAACGTTATTGTTACGGAAAATTTACGAATAATATTTATGGCAAATACTCAACACATAGATGTAACTGTTATGTAACAATCTCAGCACAAAGATGTAACACACTCAGCTCATATAGATGTAACACACTCGGCACATTGACGTAACAAACTCATCTCATAGCCATAAAGGTCAACATAACCTCAAAATTTTTTTAACACATTTTTCTCGAATATTACTTGATAGAATGAAAGCAGAAGAGTGAGGCGGCCTGCGTAATTAATTTGTACAGGTGGCCTCACTATTCTTTTTTCATTCCACTCAGTCGTTTTCGGGAAATACGTGTTAAAAGTTTTAGCTCCATCTCTCTCGATCTCACGAGAGCGGAAAGGCGCGGGGGAAAGATCATTGATGTAACTGTTACGTAACGAAACATTCAATTTTAATTTTATTTGCAATATATATTTCTTCATAATTTCGATAAAATGGAGTTCTTTTGATTAATCTTTTAATACTTTTGAACATTATATAATATTAGGAAATGAAAAAAAAAGGACGTCGCCACCTGGGTTTGAACTCCCGACTCCCGAGTTTCATGGTTATATCCAAAAACAGAAGAACATTTTTTAAAAATAAATTCTATTTTTTCAAATTTTACTTATTAGCTATATTTTTTTTCTGACAAATGCTCCTCAACTCTGCGCGGATCCGAGAACGTTCATTTGCCGATTGTGGGGGATCGATACCTGCCTGAATACTGAACCTTTCTAACGATCTAATGCTGACACGCTACCTACTACGCTATCATCTTCTTAAGAGCCCGTGATATTTATATTACATTCAAGGTACATGGGTCATTAAAATACATTTTTACTTATTGAACAAATTCTTTATAAGCGATTTGAAGTTGATAAATTATTGACGAATGATCCATGTTAAGGGGCCAGTCCACACCGATGGCGAGGATGCGATGGGAGGGGGGGGGGTGTTATGCCAGAATAGCATCAAAAATCATAGTAGAGATTTATTCCAGCAGGTTTAGAGTCGAGTTTATGAAACTCGTCGCTCAAAGACAGTTTTTACTGGGGTTCCTCTCACGACAAATACCCATGTAATTGCGCTCACATAATTACACTCATATATCGTTTACGTTTCTGAATCGATATAAGCTCAAAATGATTCAAGACATTTCTGGTAGTATATGTATATATGTATGTATTAAGGACATATAACATTTATGTAACACATAAAATGTATTTGGTACGTAGCCTATACTACGAAGATTATAATATCACCAATGTTCCGTAACTGTTACGAATTTGTTACAAGAAATGTCTTGTAACATTTATGTAACACATTATACGTATTTGCTACGTAGCCCATACTACGAGATTATAATGTCACCAATGTTCTATAATTGTTTCAGCATCGACTCGTAACAATTTTAAAGGTTCACAGTATACGTAAATATCTCATAACAGTGACGAGATCTTAACGTATCAATATTACATATTTGTGATGTCTACAGTTTTTCGTAATTCCTTCATCTTTCATTGACGTCCTTGCAACATACTGTCATAACGTATTATATACATCTCGTTTACGTCATTATGAAAAAGTTTCGAATTTGTGATGAACATTATATGACGTATTTATTACATTTTAATTATATGTCAGTGTTTCGTAAATTATCCAAGTGTGTTTGCTGTGTTGCTACATATTGTCAGAACGTATTATATACATCTTGCTTACGTCATTATGAAAATATTTTGAATTTGTGATAAACACTATATGAACCCACACAACAATAATACGTCCCAAGTACGTCTTTTGGACATCACACCAATTGTCCCGTGACGGTAATGGGATGGTCCCATGGGATACCCATGGGCTCCAAAGTGTCCGCTGTGTTTACCGGAATGGGATGGTCCCATTGGCATCCCGGGATATCATGGGCTCTAAAGTGTCCACTGTGTTTACCGGAATGGGACGGTCCCACGGCCATCCCGGGATGTCTTCAGGATATTTTCGGGACGTCTCCTGGACTGCCAATGCAGTAGTCGATAATAATTCTTGTTTCGATTTAATTTGAATTAATTTAAATTAATTAATCAAATGTTAACAAAATGTGTACGGTACAGAGGGAGTCAGCAAGGACTCCTTGTATTTGTAATATGGCTTCTTTCGAGGTCCGACTTCTGTCGGTGTCAAATTGATATCCGTGTTTGCGCTCGCCTATATAAGCATGCTCTTCACATTATCCGCATGTGAGTAGCGTTCGCCATCTCGCGGCAAGGTTGGAACTAATGCTGCGCGATGGCTGACCTCCTACAGACATCCCTAAGAGAGTTGGCTGGGATCGTCCAAACATGGTTACCACGGGATATCCTCAAGACATCCTATATTAATCTCGAGCAGACCAATGTCTTACTAGTACCTCCCAGAGACGTCTATAAGAGAGTGCGTTAGGATCGTCTTATCACGGTCACGACAGGATATCCTCAAGACATCCTATATTAATCTCGGGAAGACCAATGTATTACTAATATCTCCCATAGACGTCTATAAGAGAGTGCGTTGGGATCGTCCAATCACGGTCGCGACAGGATATCCTCAAGACGTCCTATATTAATATCGAGCAGACCAATATCTTACTAGGATCTCCCAGAGACGTCCATAAGAGAGTGCTTTGGGATCGTCTCATCACGGTCGCGACAGGATATCATCAAGACGTCCTATATCAATATTGCGCAGACCAATGACTTACTAGGATCTCCCAGAGACGTCTATAAGAGAGTGCTTTGGGATCGTCTCATCACGGTCGCGACAGGATATCCTCAAGGCGTCTTATATTATATCGAGCAGACCAATGTCTTCCTAGTACCTCCCGCAGACGTCAATAAGAAAGTGCGTTGGGATCATCTAATCACGGTCGCGACAGGATATCCCCAAGACGTTCCATATTAATATTGAGCAGACCAATGTCTTACTAGTACCTCCCACAGACGTCTATAAGAGAGTGCTTCGGGATCGTCTAATCACGGTTGCAACAGGATATCCTCGAGATATCTTATATTAATCTCGAGTAGACCAATGTCTTACTAGTACCTCCCATAGACGTCTATAAGAGGGACCGTTGGGATCGTCTAATCACGGTTGCGACAGGATATCCTCAAGACATCCTATATTAATCCCGGGTAGAACAATATCTTACTGGTACCTCCCATAGACATTCATAAGACGTACTATCTTGGCAGGACACGAATGAGACTGTCTCAGGATGGTCCCGGGATCAATTTTGCTGTGTGGGACGTATTTATTACATTTTAATTATACGTAAGTGTTTCGCAAATTATCCAAGTGTGTTTGCTGGGAAGTTTCTAATATGATGGCACTTCACGTATCATATTTTGCTGCAGCAACTCTTTTTTTTTGCTTCACAATATAATAACAACACGCATACCTATAACCACGAGCAAAACATTTCGTTGTTAGCCTTAGTTGACCAGAGAAGCGTCTCAACACATCCCAAAATGGATGAATAGTAGAGCACGCGTCATGCTTTATCATGCAAGAAAAAGTCATTGGGTATGTGGGGCAAAAAAAAGCGGTATAAACAGCTGGATATTCAGAATCATAAATAATCCGAGCAACCTAGAGATCCATGGTCCACGGTTCAGCCAAGCGTAGTGTAGCAACGGGCTGTAGCCACTGTGACATTAATATCCCATTCAAAGTTGAAAGTTTTGCGGTTGACCGCCTTCCGACGAACCACACCAGTAAAGATAGTCCTTACAATGGCGGTTCTCGGTATATAAAGCCGTAAACTTCCTATCTTCAAACCTCACTCTTTGGAGTTCTCATTGCATATAGTTCTGTTTAAAAAATACCTTGCGCTACATTATCGGTTAATGGTCGCAGATGCGATAGTTTAAGTAAAGGAGTCACTAGGACCGCTGAAGGCAGGCTCTACTCTCTGAGTACGAAGATAGCGCTTCTGCTCCTCTAAGCGTGGTGGAAAGTTTAAAGCAACGACCCGATGTGGCATTTAGTCGAAGAATTTATTATTTATCGGTAGGCTTGCGTTAATTCTTAATGGCAGTAGGATCAGAATATTGAAGAAGTGACATTTGCGTTAATAATGGTTAGAAGTTGATGAAGGTTAGTAGTCCATAAAGGTTAGAAGTTCTGTGCACAGAAATTAATCTGAAGGTTTTTTTGGTTAAAGTTCTAGGTAAGTGATGGGTGATTTTCGCGATCTTCGATCAACATGTCGAATTGAGTACTTGGTTTTGCGGAAGAATTTGCATTTTTAATTCTTGTTATAGACCGCAACTCACCAGGAAATTATTTCGCACAACGTGTCAATTTTTACGTGCGGACCTTTAACGATATCTTGAATTGTATTTTTCGTGCCATACCCGATATGAATCATCTCGATATCGAGTCTCCTCCGGAAGTCTCACTACTTGAGGGTCTGCATATATCGGTACGTGAGTCGAAAAGTATGACACCTCAGATTAACGCCAGAAACTATGACACCTCCTATCACCTTAACACAGAGGTGTCATAGTTTTGGGCATTAATCTGAGGTGTAATACTCTTCGACTCACGTACCGATATGTGTCTTTGTTTGTTTATATTTTAATATTACGGACGTTGAAAAACCATGGTGCGTCGTATCGATTGGTGTGGACCAGTCTTCTTAAGTGGGTTGACGAAGGACAACATTCATCACGCATCAGAGAGAACGTTCTGGGCATGATCAATCCAGAATTTCTGCAATTACGTCGGAAAGTCATATCGCTTCGATCGAATTGAATACTATAGTCAAATCATGGCAAAGTTCACTGTTGAAATAACCTAATGACTAGTGGAATGTAATCAAGGTGGAAATTATTAACATAAAAATAAATATGAACGTTTTTCTGATAAAGCCAATGAGGAACTTAACAACAATTAAATGATATATATCAACAAGTACGCTTCCTGTATTTGTTCATGGACATGGCCACCATACCCCCCCTTCCCTCCGCACTTCGCACGTTATTGTCGTCGCGTTTTGCACTTCGTATTCTGGACCATTGACTTGATTTATTCGGTATGGAAATAGTCTATTGTTTTTATGTTATTGTACCTAGTTTTTGATAATAATGAGTCACATGTTTCATTCGTAATAGGGGCAACTGTTCATAAAGTTGATGATCGAATTTCAAGGATTATATGAGTAGGCGCTCACACCGTAGTTTAAACTCTTTTATTCATTGTGAATATCGATTATTCGGAAAAATTCTGTCAATCGTTATTAAAAAGACAGATTTGAACATAATTGAAAATTATTCAATCTGAAAATATGTAAGCAATCATATTATTCAAATGCTTTGATAGATTATATTCGCAGAATTGTTAAAATATTAGGCTGTTTATGAAGAATAATAGTGACATTTGAGATGGGCATATTTATCATAACATTTTCATCATTTAATGATTACTAGTATACCAGGTGTGGAAGTATGAAACCGGAATTTGCCCATAGGTGGCGCTAGATGTCGATGCAGTTACCGACACATCACGTCAGCGGTGTCTTGTTATTGTATTGATATCCGACAAAGATTTCCAACTCACAATAACACGAGTTTCATTCAGTAGAATTAGTTTATTAGAGATAAGCATGTCGAGTTTTGTGCCAACAAATTACGATTTGCGGACAGCCCTACTTTTCTGTTTTCATCTGAAGAAAACCGCAGCCGAATCGCATCGAATGCTTCTGGAGGCGTTTGGTGAGCATGTCCTCGGTAAAACACAGTGTTTCGAGTGGTTTAAACGGTTCAAAAGTGGCGATTTTGACGTGAGGAACGAAGAACGTGGAAGACCACCGAAAAAGTTTGAAGACGCTGACCTGCAAGCCTTGTTGGACGAAGACGACGCTCAAACACAACAACAACTGGCGGATCAGTTAAAGGTGACCCGAGAAGCCATCTCCCTTCGGTCGAAAGCCATGGGAAAGATACAAAAGGTGGGGAAATGGGTTTCATACTTTCGAAATTCCGGTTTCATACTTACACACCTGGTATTTATAAAAAATGAAAGAAGCTTTTGGTTATACTGCCAACGAACCTGTTATACTGCCAACGAAGCGCAAGCACACTTGAGTAGAGAACTCATGTACTTTTTATAAGAGAAATATGAGTTTTGAATGTGGCGCGCTCAGGCCGGCAAATATTACTTGGAAAATCGGCCACCAGGAGAAATGCATACCAGCATTTTGTATTCCTGTGCCGGGCCGTGACATCACTATCTCAAAGTGCTACGCGTTCTGTTCGATTTTTTAGTTCCTCTTTTACTCTGTACGTAGCGTACGTACTCTGGTATATGCTTTACGTGAAAGTGGTATGCGCTCATTTACAATCACACAGAAATTCTGTCAGTGAGAAAAATACTCTTTTTTTGTTAAGAATATTGTTTGTGTGCAAAATTTGTTCACTTAGCAGTGTCTAATTGGACTAAAACTAAGTGGGACATTTGTTTCCAATTATATATAGAAATTGTGTAAGTTGAAAAAAAATTCGTTATAAATTTTTGAGTTCTAAGTACATATGGACAGAATTATCTTTTTTGTCAAAAATTGTGTTTTTTTTTTGCAAAAATTGCAAACTTAACGATGTCTGAATCGATTGATACTTCATGGAACATTTGTTTACATTCATATACAGACATTCTGTAAGTTATAAAAAGATTCGTAAATTTCCAAGTGTAAACTGCACATGGTCCTAAAAAGTCCTTTTTTGCTTGAAAATGGTTATTTTTCTAAAAAAAAAATTGTTTCGCAGTATCCCTTTGGATTTGAGCTACTTGGTCATAGAGATTACAACCATATGCAACTACCCTATAAATAAAATTCAATTTCGTGCACAGGTTTCTGAGATCCGGATCTGGACGGACATCCAAAGTAGATTTCGGTTCAATTTCAATAGGCACTTTTTGTCATAAATAAATGAGTCTCTAAAAAGCATTATAAAACACATGGGTTCACTGATTTGTTGATAAAAACACTTGTTGCAAGCCAAATGGTAGAACGAAAAATCAATGTAAAAAAAACTGTGTACTTTCATGACATACACAAAAAATACTAAAAATCAGGAGTTTTCAAACTATATTAATCATTTGTTTGGCCGCAAATATAGCATATTTAGTGAATTTATGAAACCAGTTATGAATCCACCAAAATCGTCAAAAAATGTGGTGGTCCACTTAAATTAGCCCCTACTGCATATATATGTGTCATTCCAGCCCAAGTGTATAAACCCGTGACCCTGACCCTCTTGGATTTATTTGATTTTTTTTTAAATGCCATTTTTTTAAATTTAAAAAATCTCTGAACAAACCGTGATAAGGTAAACGGCCCAGTTACAGACACCGTCCCAGATTTAGACACCAACGGCACAATCTTAATTGCTATAAATACAATTTTTCTCGAATAATAATTCAATTAGCGGCTAATTAAAGAGAATTTTTCACTTTCAATTATTGGAGAGATACACCTTTTTAAATAAAATGTTTAAAATAAAAATAAACCAGTGAATCGTGCGACACGCGTCTCAGTGGCTCCGCAGCAGGGGGTACAAGCCACCATAGTAAATGTTGAGGCAAAGTTTGCGCTGGTGGCGCTCGTAGTAGATAGTTAGAGAACTAATGCCTATGACATATATATATATATATGCATATGACATATATATATACAAATTTACCCCCTCTCCACGGCCCCCGAAAATTGTTTATTATTATTATTATTATTTCATTTCAAATGTCCCAGGATACAAAAATATAATAAAAATGCCAGTATATTTGTGTTTTAATATATTTCAAATATTTGGTATAATTATTCATCTCAATATATGACTATTTACAACATTCATATTTACACATCGAAATATTTAACAAGCTCTTAGATAAAAAACACGCTCAAAAATTCTTTTTCTATTCGCGTATCACATAAAATTAATCAGTTATAACTTTGCAAAGTTTTAACCGCACAACCAGTGTTTACATCAAATATTTAACGAGCTTTTATACGTAAAATAAACTTATCAAATCTTTTTCTCTTCGCGGATCGCATAAAATTAATCAGTCAGAACTTTGCAAAGTTTTAGCTGCACAATCAGTTTTTACATCACATATTTCACAAGCTTTCATGGTATAAACAAACTTAAAAATTGTTTTTCTATTCACGTATCACATAAAATTATTCAGCTATAACTTTGCAAAGCTTTAACCGCACAACCAGGGTTTACATTAAACATTTTACGAGCTTTTATATGTAAAACAAACTCAAAGAATCTTTTTCTATTCGCGTATTACATAAAATTACTCAGTCTGAACTTTGCAAAGCCGTTTACCTTAATATATAAAAATTTTCAAGCTATCACCCGTAGTGGGCAGATTTTTAAAGTGATTACTTTTCATGCGACAAAAGACAGCGTCTGCGTTAAACGCGCCTGTCCGACACCCGGACAAGAGGAGAATGGAGGAATCCGTGAAGATAAGAAGTGTCCGCAAACCGAACAACAAGAGAATGGAGGAATAAAAAAAGAGAGAGAAAGAGTGATGTGTGAGCGGATGTAGAATAGAGTAAAGGAGGCTCAGCGTAAATAAGGAAAGTGCCGCAAACGTGATCAAGAAAAGTCGAACTGATTTTGTTGCCAAAATCCACCGCAAGCGTCGCTTTCTGTAATAGTGGACCACCCGAAGTAAGCTAACGATGACAACACGAAGTTAACATAGTCAATAGATATTTCGCGGTACATTAAAAAACGTATCAATATTTTTAAGTCAAATAAGTACAACAACCGCAATTTAATACGTAGCATAATAATTGCATATTTATCTTCACAGATCGATTTGCTTTATCGCTTTATTTATTGTTTGCTACGCGGACAGAACAAAAAATGTGAGTTAACTCCGTTAATGGTTCATCGATAACAGAAAGTGCAGGTGAAATTGATCACGTAGATAGAAAACAAGTTAAAAAATAACAATTTTATGCGATGCATGAAACGAACTTTGTCGGTAAATACACTACTCGCAAAAATTAAAGGAGCAAGAAAAATTTCCAAATTTTTCGGTGATTTTCAACAGGCTGTATTTCAGTAAAAAATGGTCGTATCAAGGTCGTAAAAAAAGGATTTGGAAGCTCCGACATGCTAGTTTTCAAATCTTTTAGTCACAAATTTTTAGGATCTACGCTCCTTACGAAATTTTGAGGAATAGCGCGAAAGAAAATTTTCAAAACTTTTTTACCTTTCTATTTTTGTTCCATGGGCTTGGAAATTTTGTTTCTAGCTACACCAATATATGGACCGAGTAGCCTGTTTATCCAGCTTCAATTTCGTTTTTTAGTTTTTTCTCTGCGTTGATTTCTCACAGAGATATCCGACTTTAAATGAAAAAAGATCTTTTTGTCTTTAACCACTGAAATCTCAGCAACCAGTCAGCGTACAGAAATTAATCGGACAGATTCGGAAACTAGAATAAATTTCGTACAAGATTCTTTTAAGAGTATTGGGGAAATTTTTTTTCACTCTTAATGTTTAACTGAAAAAAGTACAAGAAAGTGACTTTTTCCTCGATTTGGTAAATCGACTGCAGGTTTGCTAATATTGACGGGAATGCAACTGTTTTGAGGAAAAATTATAGCTGAATGTAGCCCCAATAACCCTGTCAATTTGCAGATCGATCCATTAAACGGTTCTTCCGGACTGATTGATCGAAATTTCCAAAAAAATTGAAGGAGCAAGATTTTTGTTTCTGAAGATCGGGTAATCTTCTTAAAAATAAAAAAATTGATTTCTTATCGACTTTTTGTACAATTTTGTATCCGTTACCGGCTAAAACAAAAAAAAAAGATTTTTTTTTTATTAATTTTCCAATTTTTTTTCCAATTTTTTTTTTTCAAATTCTTGATTAAAATTTAAAAAAAAAATGAAAGGAACAAGGTTCTTGTTTCGAAACATCGAGTAATCTTCTTAAAAATGGGTAAATTAATTTTTCTTCGACTTTTTTACAATTCTGTATCCGTTATTGGTTGAATTAAAAAAAAAATTCAAAAATGTTTGAATAAATTCTTTTTATTTAGTTATTTTTTATATAATAAAAAAAAAAAAATAGAGAAGCGTTCTTGCGAAAATTGAGATTGATGCTTATCAACTACCGGCATTTGCGTTATCCAAAGCGTACCACGTAAACGTTGTACGGTCGGATTTGCTGCTCTTGTGCTTACGCACTGACTCCTGTTTGAAACGATTGACGATGTTCCGAAACAAAAACCTTGTTCCTTTCATTTTTTTGGAAATTTTAATCAAGAATTTGAAAAAAAAAATTGGTAAAAAAATTGGGAAATTAAAAACAAAAAATTGCAATTTTTTTGAAATTTAGCCGGTAACGGATACAAAATTGTACAAAAAGTCGATAAGAAATCAATTTTTCCATTTTTAAGAAGATTACCCGATCTTCAGAAACAAAAATCTTGCTCCTTCAATTTTTTTGGAAATTTCGATCAATCGGTTCGGAAGAACCGTTCAATGGATCGATCTGCAAATTGACAGGGTTATTAGGGGTACATTCAGCTGTAAATTTTCCTTAAAACGTAAGCCTTCCCATAAATATTAGCAAAGCTGCAGTCAATTTACTAAGTCGAGGAAAAAAGTCATTTTTTTGTACTTGTTTCAGTTGAATGTTGAGGGTGAAAAAATTTTTTTCCCCCAATACTCTTAGAAGGATCTTGTAGAAAATTTATTCTAGTTTCTGAATCTGCCTGATTAATTTCTGTTCGCCGACTGGTTGCTGAGATATTAGTGGTTAAAGACAAAAAGATTTTTTTAAATTCAAAGTTGGATATCTCTGCGAGAAATCAACGCAGAGAAAAAACTAAAAAGCAAAATTGAAGCTGGATAAACAGGCTACCTGATCAATGTATTGGTTTAGCTGGGAAAAAAATTCTAAGTCCGTGGAACAAAATCAAAAAGGTAAACAAATTTTAAAAATTTTCTTTCGCGCCATTCCTTAAAATTTCGTAAGAAGCGTACATCCTAAAAATTTTTGACCAAAAGATTTGAAAACTAGAATGTCGGAGCTTCGAAATGCTTTTTATATTACCTCGATACGACCATTTTTCACTGAAATACAGCCTGTTGAAAATCACCGAAAAATTTGGAAATTTTTCTAGCTCCTATAATTTTTGGGAGTAATGTACCTCAAATACGGGAGTGACAGCTCGTGTCGGAGAGTCTGCACCGGTCTCCCGTGTGAAATTTCTAACGTAACTTGTTCATAATTTCAAGAACGTAATTCGTACTTAATTTCAAGAACGTAAGAACGTTGTAGAAGGTTGAAAATTTCAGCACAGCGAATCAATTGTAATTGTTATTTTCAACTCTGCTCCGTATGACATTCGCTTGCTGAAGGCGATGAAACGAAAGAAATGCAAAATATCGTATCAGTGAACAATAGCAATAGCAATTGTGTACCAAAAAACGGATTGTAATGCACAAAAGAAAAACGAATCAACTAGACGATGCAGTGATACAAAAAAATCGTGTAAATCATTTTAATTATCCTTGTGCATTATCAATTTCATGGTAGTGAATGTACGATGGATATTTTTCCACATTCTCAAGTACTTCGTGGAGTACAGTTTTAATTTTTATTTTAAATCACTTACGCATCTATCACATACTATTTTACACAATTTCATGTTGTACGATACAAGCCATAGAATGCTGCTACAATTTTATTGCTGTTATATTTCATCTCCTTGGCTTATATGTACAATTTTCCGATACATTCAACCGAACTTGTTTTCTCATTCGAAAGAATAATAATAAGAAACGGCGAATTCATCAGAATCCTAGCTATATATTTACAGGACCGTACTACTTTCTTTCATCACTTGACTCGATGGAATCCTAAAATTGAGCCTACCGCTGCTTCATGAAATAAATGATTAAATCACAGTAACAATGCTAGCGTATTATTGAACATACAAGCGAATTTCTTAATTAGCAAACGCAAAATGTGAAATAGTTTGATCTGTGAAAAGTTTTGATACATGACGCACATGGAGTCAATTAAAGAAACCCTCCTATCAATTTCGAAATCACAATTCTTATAATTGTGATCAACGCAGGTATGAGAGGTTATATTTTTAAATAATTTTTACACATTATTACACGTAATTAACGTTTATTGATATTCATATCACTTTCTTACTATAATCATAATAAATAATAAATCACTCCCGAAACTCTTTCCTTGAAAACATTAATAAACAAATAAATCAATGAGGTCAACAAATTTTTGCCGTTTCGCCATCTCACTGAACACGTGAATATCGCTTCGTCTCTCTCATTTCACTCTCTCTCTCACTCAGCAATTCACTACCGACAGCAGCGCCTCCAACAAATTTTGCGCACGCTTTCGTGATCATTCCCTCAACATTACGCTGAGCCTCCTTTACTCTAGTCCACGGTCGTACATACAGGTCTAGCAACGACGGTAGTGGGGGTAGGCACCCTTCTATGTTACGTTTTTCATTCCGATTTCCGCCGCAAGGTGCGCCTTCGCAGAGAAGTGCGGTATGCGACAAAGATAGGCATAGCCTTCTGTCTCTCTTGCTCTCTTGAACATGCGCCTGCGCTCAATGCGCCGTCTCACGCACGCCGCACACTCACGCACAGAACGTAAGAGTGGGAGCCACTGAAATATAGTAATACTGGAACGCTCGCCAAATACTAAGCAAGCATCGCCATTTTTACGTGACCTTGAAGTCATCCCCACCACGCAATGTACAGCGAGTCAACAAATTTTTCTTTCCATCTACTGACACAAGTCGACACAAAGCGTGAGTGTGAGGGAGAGGTTCGCTCGGATGTCTCTCGCACTCACGCTTTGTGACGACTTATGTCAGTAAATGGAAAGCATCCATGTACGTCCACGCGGAACTCTACACGCGTTTTCCTTTATACGTTTAACTTTTGTAATGGAAGGTACGAGGAATGCGCGCGCAGGGTATAAACAAAGACCGAAATATTCGATCTCATCAGTAAGGGAGAAATGGAGGTTCTACCAACATGCTATCTCTATCCTTGCCGTCTCACGACGCGTGTTAGACAAAGATGAAACTCCTACCATTTTCCATCCTTGTCGGCACGCTCAATACCTATACAGCTGCGCTACGGCGAGCGTTCCGGTATTACTATATTTCAGTGATGGGAGCACACTTCTCAGCGATGGCGACGCCTAGTGGTGACAGGAGGATCGAAAAACGTGACATACAAGGGTGCCTACCCCCATCATTGAAATTCCGCTTCGTTGCCAGACCTGTATGTACGACCGTGCTCTAGTCTCCATGTTTGAGCGAGAGAGAGCGATGGGCCATTAAAAGCATGCCCGTCTGTACGTGTTTAGTACGTATATAGGACAGCAGGGCGCATGCCCGTCGTGCGCGTCGTTTTATCCAAGGAGAGAGAAAGAGTGATGTGTGAGCGAGAGGGAGAGCGATAGGCCCGCGTGATGTATGTGTGAGTCCACAGCTATGCGTGAGTTCATACAGCGTCTTCATCTTCACAGTGTATATATATCTATGTATACTGTGCATATAGAGTATGGATGTAATTGAATTACATCGATGTAATTGAATTATATGGATGTAATTAAATTATATTGAACAACGATTTTTTCGGGCATCATTTCAATTTTGATGCTAATTACATCCCACATTGTAATGGAATTCTGTACTAAATACAATGCTGAAAATAATTACCATCAAAATCCAAATTCCATAACAATGCTCAAAGTATTTTATCATCGGAACATCGCAATTACAAATTTGTTCAACCCTGATCGAATACAACCCGTGCTCCCACTTCGGCTACATAAGCATACTATTTGCATATTCCGTATGCGTGAGAGCGCACGCCGTATGCGACATCTCATGGCGAGTCTCGGAACTAACTCCCCGTGAAGCCTGATTAGGCCCTCAAAGGGTTGCCTCGTCAGTGTTATGTTTGAAATAATTACGGCTCTGATACTTTCGCCCTATTTGGGCCTGATTTGGTTCTGTTGTGAATATACCGACTTCTTTAAATATGGGTTGCCCGATCGAAGCCTGACAAGGTCCTCAACGGGTTGCCTTAGGTCAGCTATATTGTAAGTAAGCTTGGAAATCTTGGCACTGCTATGTCGGGGCCCAACCTGGCGTTGTTATGGTAATTCATAACAGGGCATCCACGTTCAAGCCCGACAAGGTCCTCAACGGGTTGCCTCAGGTCAGCCATATTGTAAATAGGCCTGGCAACCCTTGCACTGCCCTGTCGGGGTCCATCCTGGCGGTGTGTGGGCAATTCCTGATAGGGCATCCACGTCCAAGCCCGACGAGGTCCTGACTTAAGTCAGGGCTTCCCTAGAATTTTCTCGCACGGGAATTCGATATTACATATGAAAATTTTTCAGCAACCATTCATAGTAAAATAACTCCCGCTTTTATTTTTTTCAACGTTTTTTTTCGGAAAAACCTTAAAAATAGTAAGAAAGAAAAATCTCCCCACTCCGGCTCTAAGCTTACAAATTTTGATATCTGACACGATTTTTCAGAATTTTTTCAGATTTTGAAATTGTGTGGATCAATAAAATCGTTAAACAATTGTAGAAGATTCAAATTGAATCTGGAAAATCTACAAAAAAATTGGGTGCCTTCCAAAGTGAGAACAATCATATAAAAAATAGCGAGCCAAATTCGAGAGATGAAGGGTCAAACCGAGGTCAAAATGGTATGGAATGACACATATACATTTCTTTCAATATTACTGTTTGAAAATACATTTTTCATTTGAAGTGAAAAGATTGTTATAAAAAAACTTATTTTTTTCATTATTCGGCATTACTCGACAAAAACGCTTCTGAAGAAACTAAAAGGAAAATGTGCGAAACCATTAAAAATGAGGAGAGTACAATTATTACAAAAAAGCAATATGTTACTGAAGTAATAGAATTGGAATTTGAGTGAATTTGTTTTAAAAAATCCACTAACGCTCTTCGAAACGTTTGATTTACCGTATGATTTTCTCGAAGTAGATGTAACACTGTGGCCTGACAATGAAGTAGTAAATGACGTAGCGGAACGTGCGATTGCACTAATAGAAGAATACAACAACTGCTTAACAAAGAACAAAAAGCAGCTTCAGTATCTTCTACAAGTCCCGCAAAAACATCGCCAACAATTCCCGGATTGTAACAAAAAAAAACTTGAAATAGTAATCAGTTTTTTTAATAATGATTGTTTCACTTTAAATCAAAAATGTATTTTCAAAAAGTAATGTGTAAAGGAATGTATATGTAAGAGTGAGTTTATCGAAAAATCATAAGAGATTTTTTTCGTAGCGCGTTCAATTCTCTGTAAGAATATGTCTCGTTTACTTTGAAACATTGACTTGGAGCCGAGATATAAAATTTCAAATTTTCAATTTTTTTTCCTCTGTTATTTAAATGGGAAATAAACATATGCGATGCGCCATTGCTTAATATTCTTATTAGGACCTCTTATTTCAACAGGCATCTTCTTTCACCTTCCCGAAAGTATTTAAAATGTTACTTCGTAACATTAATATGTTACTTCGTAACATACATCCCCGCTCAAAAGTTTGGATACACCTGTCGATATTTTTTGCCGCACTAAAAGTTGCATAACTCCGCCAAAAAAAAAGATAATCAAATTTTTAAAAAAGCGTTTTAAAGGCAAGGAAATCAGCTTCATTTCCCTTTTTTTAAAGATTTTATACGATTTTTTTTCGACCCGGTATGAATTTTTGAACGTGACCGTTTTTTGGCTTTTTTTTCGACCATCGCGAAATGGGCGCACAGCTTAAGGGCATTTTTTTCGGCTTTTTCATCTGCGGGACATTTAAAAGGGTACGCAAACACTTCATTTTTGTCCGTAAAATATTTTCGTACGATTTTTTCTTTCAAAGTTATTTCACTTTTGGCTAAAAAAGACAAATTTTGAAAGATGCAACGTAACTCGAAAACTATAGAGTTTGAAAGAAAATGTCAAGTACAAAAAAAGTAGCGTAGATATACGCGGAAACGTCTGGGATTATTTCAGAATTCTCCTATAAAAATTTTTTTTCTACTATTTTTGCTCGAAACTCGAAATCGTGTCTGATTGAAATTTCCGTACTTGGTGATACAATAAAAATCTGAAAAAATTCAGCAATATTTGGTATGCTATGGACAACAATTATTAATAATAATACTGCCCAAAAGTTATTGATAAATTGTTTAAACAATTTCTTAATGACTTTTGGCCAATATTATTATATTGATGAACAATAATCAATAATTAATATTGATCATTATCGTTCATAGCATGCCAAATGTTGCTGAATTTTTTCAGATTGTTTTCAACATGTTATTATAGGTCTTCGAGCTTTTTCTAAAAAACATGTTGAAAAAATGTTGAAAAAAATCTGAAAAAATTCAGCAACTTTTGACATGCTATGAACGATAATGATCAATATTAATTATTGATTATTGTTGATCTATATAATAATATTAGCCAAAAGTCATTAAGAAATTATTTAAACAGTTTATCAATAACTTTCGGGCAGTATTATTATTAATAATTGTTGTCTATAGCATACCAAATATTGCTGAATTTTTTCAGATTTTTATTGTATCACCAAGTACGGAAATTTCAATCAGACACGATTTCGAGGTCCGAGCAAAAATAGTAGAAAAAAAAATTTTATAGGAGAATTCTGAAATAATCCCAGACGTTTCCGCGTATATCTACGCTACTTTTTTTGTACTTGACATTTTCTTTCAAACTCTATAGTTTTCGAGTTACGTTGCATCTTTCAAAATTTGTCTTTTTTAGCCAAAAGTGAAATGCCTTTGCAAGAAAAAATCGTACGAAAATATTTTAAGGACAAAAATGAAGTGTTTGCGTATCCTTTTAAATGTCCCGCTGATGAAAAAGCCGAAAAAATGCCCTTAAGCTCTGCGCCCATTTCGCGATGGTCGAAAAAAAGCCAAAAAACGGTCACGTTCAAAAATTCATACCGGGTCGAAAAAAAATCGTAAAAAATCTTTTAAAAAAAGGGAATGAAGCTGATTTCCTCCCCGTCAAAACGCTTTTTTAAAAATTTAATTATCTTTTTTTTTGGCGGCGTTATGCAACTTTTAGTGCGGCAAAAAATATCGACAGGTGTATCCAAACTTTTGAGCGGGGGTGTATGTACTTCGTATTTAATATGTTAAAAATAAAAAATAGTCGCTTTTTTTAATCAGTCTAATATATATTTACATATGAGGCATTCCATGCCATTTCAAACGGTGAAAAAGTCCTCCACTCTCAAAAAACTTGGAATTTTGTCAAATTATTCAATTATATGAAAAAGGGTACTGTAAATCTTTTCAAAATTTTTGGATCGCATGTTTTGGAGTTTTTTTAAATTTCAAATTTTTCTAAGTACCGTTATATCTTGAAAGCATACGATTGAACAGAAAAAATTTTCAGACAAAAAAGTCGCAGTTTCACATGAACTTTGTGAACAAATTTTTTTTTGTATTTTTCGAGTTAAAAAATGACCATCTTCAACAAAAATATACGAAAATATTTTTTTTCGGTCGGTATGTCACTTTTGATTTATCTCAAAAAATTTCACAAAATACACTGACGTGTGTGCAATACACACGTATTTTTTTTAGATGGCTCGATTAGTTGTTCCAAAGCTATGCTTCATTTTATTAATAATTTTTTTTTGCTCTGACAAGCTCTGAAACATTAATATTACTATTGTAGATGTTCTTTTATCTACAAATTTGAGAGGAATAATTTGGGACAGTATGATTTTCCATAATAATCGATTTTTCTAAAAAAACAATCGGTACTTAGTAAGTACCGTTATATCTTGAAAACATACGATTAAACAGAAAAATGTTTCAGATAAAAAAGTTGCAGGTTTACAGAAACTTTGTGGAATTTTTTATTTTGAGTGTTTAAAAACTTCCCATTTTCATCCAAAATATACGGAAATAATTTTTTTCGATCGGTATGTCACTTTCGATTTATGTCAAAAAATTCCAGAAAATACTCTGAAGTGTGTACAATAGACACGTATTTTTTTATTGATGGTTCGATTAGTTGTTCCAAAGCTGTGCTTTGTTTTATTAATAACATTATTTTTTTTAGAAAAATCAATTTTTTATGGAAAATCATACTCTCCCAAATTGTTTCTCTCAAATTTTTTGATAAAAGAGTATTTTCTGGAATTTTTTGACATAAATCGAAAGTGACGTACTGACCGAAAAAAATTATTTTCGTATATTTTTGATGAAAATGGTAATTTTTGAAATTCAAAAAATTAAAAAAAATTTTTTTACCAAGTTTATGTAAAACTGCAACTTTTTTATCTGAAACATTTTTCTGTTCAATCGTATACTTTCGAGATATAACGGTACTTGGAACATTTTGAAATTTTGACAAACACAAAAATGCGATCAAAAAATTTTGAAAAAATTTACACAACTCTTTTTCATATAATTGAATAATTTGACAAAATGTCATTTTTTTTAGAGTGGACAGCTTTTTGACCGTTCGAAATGGCATGGAATGCCCCATATACATGCAGACTAGAAAAGAACAAAGTACAAGGAAGAAGTTTTGTAAAGCTTTCGAATCGAGCCTTCGGAGGTTCTTTACTTCTCTCTCTTGTTTTGAAGTTCGATTTTTTCACCCTGGCTGCTTCTCTTGTATAACAGAAAGTCAGTCTTTTGTACTGAACTTTTCTACGAAGCAAGAAGAGCCTCGCTTTCTCCTCATCGCTCTTTAGATGGAATAATTTCAAGTGTTGTTTATCAGCTGCAATCCCGGTGGGTTGGGACCCCACCTTAAATAATGGAATCCCGAAGACCTCATTGCGATGAGTGGGCGGTTAATTGTTCGGTTTCGGTGAGGCCTGCCGACGCGGTTCTTATCGCTCGGATGGTGGTTCACCTAACTGTGCAGGCGACTGGCTCACTGGATCGCAATGGAGGAGATAACTACCTAACCGACCGACGATAGTCGTGCTAGAGCGTGCTCGCATTGCTACCGACGGGCGCTTAGGTAGAATTTACCGTCTGTATCAGTGAAGGTTTTTCTGCAGTTTTCCCTTTACTCTCGGCAGAATTGCGATACAGAATGGAAAAGGTGTAGGGTGCAGACTGCAGCCCCGGCCTTACAAGGAAAGGGGAGGGATTAGTATAAAGCAATGCTGTACACTGGTAATAAGCAAAAAAAAAAATTATGTATGCCCGATTTATATTAGATATTAGATTAATATAAAAATTATATCTAAATTATGTTAGTCAGATCTATATGAGATATATATCGCATATATAGATAATTTATTATACGTATAAGTTAATGCATTCCAAGGATATTTGTTCATATATCTTTCATATAATGTTCATACATAATACGGTAGAAAGTTGGTTATTTCTCATATACTATTTCTCATATATTTGCGATACATGATTCATACTTGGCATACATGTATTATATACTTCTCATACATATATCATACATCAAAAATATATTTTCGCATATACTTCTTTTCCGCATGGGTAGTAACATACCGAAATTAAGACTTTTGTGGATGCCTGATGAATTTGCCTTGACATTGCGACCACTCAAACATCTGATTGAAGCATATGTACCTAATTGTTTGCGAAGTTTTTCCGACAACACTCTTGTAGACTTAGATTTTTAGTATTTTGCAATGAACTTACTATGAATCACGTGGTGATATTATAATACTGGCGGATGTTGTATTACAATATTCTGTACTATTATTTTATGTTGCTATATACACGGGTAGCCATTATGTATGGCGCAGTATTGTTCGGTAACGAACAGAATGGGGGCTATAAACCCCCGTCCTGTTCGTTATACTGGCACTCCAGTGTATATCATTACATGTGTTCTCATATTAAAAATTATAGGGGGAAGTCCCCTAACGCCGGACGGCACCTAGTACCGGACACTGTTGATATAAGCCAAACTAGGAAGCAACGACAATAGTTCTCATGCGTAGTTGGAACAGTGGCCATAGAGGTGACGGTGGCGCTAGAGACCTAGCCGAAGTGCGCATGCGTGCGTTGTCGAGAGTTGATTTTTGTTGGAGCTGATTAATATTTCGTGTCAGCCGTAATTTTCACACATTCATTATTTAAAAAATAGGGGTTTTGCGGCTCCGTTTTTTAGCTAGGGATGCTTTTTGTTAAATATTTTTTCAGATAATGAAGGTGAAATTTCAAAATGTTTGTGAAATGGCAACGCATTTTGTTATTTAATCCTGCATGTTGAGTCCGTAGTACCGGACACTCGATTTTTCTCCAGTACCGGACGCGATTTTTTTTTTCATTATTGGAATATTTATGTGAAAAATGTTATTTTTGTTGTGGTGGTATGTTACTATAACAAACCAGTTAAAAATAATGACAAAAGGAAAATGGCCCGAGGAAAATATGAAAAAAGCCTCGATGACAATAATGACTGGATCCAGTGCGGCAATTGTAAGCAATGGGCTCATAAGGCGTACGCAGATATTCCGGAGTGTTCCAATGAATATATTCGCGATCATTGCAAAATTTAACGATTTTTAATCCACTTTCAGGATTTCGTACCTTAAACGGAAAAAACGGAACCCTTATTAGATCACTTTGTTGTCCATCCATCCGTCCGTCCGTCTGTCTGTCACATCCCTTTATCTTGGGAACGCGTGGGGGTATCGAGTTGAAATTAAAACCATATAATCAGGTCTACAGTCCCTTGAAGCTGGAAAAAAATCAAACTTCTGAGTTAACGTAAAAAAAAGATACGGCCGTTTATGCTGCAAAAAACGTATATTTCGACACTCTCAAGGGAATCAAAATTTATAGGGTATTTTTCGTTGACCTCGAACTATGCAATTTAACAAGTAATACTGTCTTATACTACAAGTATAGGGAAAAATCTGAAAGCTATAAATTTCTAATTAAATCATAAAAAATATAGTATTTATTTAAAGTACGTAATCAACCATTTGTACGGAACCCTCGGTGGGCGAGTCCAACTCACACTTGTCCGGTTTTTCAAATAATATCCATAATGTCCGGTACTGAGTGTCACTTTTCGGACTCAACCATTTTAACTATTAAATTCAAAAATGTATTTTTCTTAGTTTTACGTTTTTTAAAAATCTGTACTATCAACACACCAAAGAATACTCCAAAGTTTGTGAAACAAATATAAAAAATCGAAGATCTTATATTGAATAGTTTTATTAATGAATAACCTTAAGTGTCCGGTACTGGGGGACTTCCTCCTAATTGGATTTTTTTTGCAGATTTCTAGCTGTACTTATATTTTCCGTTTACTGCTCGTTATAATACAGAAAGAGCCGGTATGCCCACAATTGCCGTGAATCGTTTTACTAAGTAAGTAATTTTCGTGATCGTTCTATCGTAATCGAAGCTGTTCGCAGTTGGTTGGCGATTACTTTTCGGTACTAATTCGGAGGTACTCTCTAGTATAAGATAAGAGGAGTCCAAGAGTTCGATTTGGAAAACTAATATGATAGACTGCGAGAGAATCCTGTGTGTTTGTATACACTTTGTATTATTACAGTTTATAACAGGAAAATTAACCAGAGACCGAATACAATTTTACATATTACTTCCTTCTTATCGGAGATTTTTCTTTAAGAATATTTAATTGTAAGAAGCGATAATTTCTACATTCAAAAAACTTACCAGTGTTATAAAAAATGTTCATATTTGGTATTCCACTTTCAGTTTATTTTTTTGACAGCGAAATTTGCAACAGAAATTACGGAAAGTAATCTCCAACAAATATTTATTGCTTACGAAAATGTGGGCAAACTCCAACGAGATATCTGTGCCTAAATTTCGACTTATCTAAAGGTGTATAACGTCAACATGAAGAACGTAATTTTCACGCGTTTGCTCACTCGGTTTATTTCAATTTTCGATTCCGTGATTTCCGCTTTTGCAAGGAGGTGACCTCATTATTTTGACCTGATTGACTTTATAGGTTAGGTCAATTGCATTCAGTGTATTACCATGACTTAATTTATTAAAATATTGCGATTCTGATTACCTAGACTACGTGGGATTCGGTTCACTTGCTATTTACACTGTAAATAAAAATCGCAAATTCCCAATGTCGATTCATATTAATTTTACGAACTGGGTGTATTAAAATGAATTTCCTACAATTTTCATTAAAATTAATATACGGGTATTGAACTTTTTTATTTCTGTATTAAAAAATTACAAATCCGGTATATTAATTTCATAGTCATGCACCTCGGCTTTGGAAATTCATAACCCGTCTTGCATATTTCTTAGATCTGTTTTAGTTTTTAATATACAAAGTCGTAGAAATTTTCGTTGCCGGTGCTTGAAAATTGCAACACGAGCGCTGTTAGAATTTACTTGTAATCGGCAAAAAAAATTACCATTTTCTTCAGAATATTCCAATCAGTCCTTTGGGAATTCATGCAAGGGTGTATTAAAAGTTGAAACCTGCGATGGAATTTTAAAAATCATCATAATAAAATTACTATGTGGATTTTTATATTTCAAACTCAGTGTATTAATTTTATAATAATATAGCCACTTTGGAAATTTAATATACCGTTATGAATATTAAGAACCCGTCTTTTATATTTCTTCGACGTGTTTTGGTTTTTAATATACAAAGTAATAGTAATTTTGGTTGCCGATGCTTGAAAAGTACAACACGAGCGCTGTTGGAATTTACTTGAAATCGGTAACAAAAAATTACAATTTTCTTCAGATTATTCCAATCAGTTCTTTGGAAATTCCTGCAAAGGTATGTTAAGAGTTAAAACCTGTGATGGAATTTTAAAAATCATCGTGGTAAAATAACTAGGTCGATCTTTGTATATCAAACTCGGTGTATTAATTTCATCATTATATAGCGACTTTCGAAATTTAATATACCGTTATGAATATTAAAAACCAATCTTGTATCTTCCTTTGATGTGTTTTGCTTTTTAATATACAAAGTAATAGAAATTATCGTTGCTGGTGCTTGAAAATGACGACACAAGCGCTGTTGGAATTTACTTGCTATCGGTAACAGAAAATTACAATATTGTTTAAAATATTCCAATTAGTTCTATGGAAAGTCATGCAATGGTGTATTCAAAATCAAAACCTATGATGGGATTTTAAAAATTTTCATGGTAAAATTACTATGTGGATTTGAATTTTGCGAACGTGTATTAATTTCATAATTAATACAGCCACTTTGAGAATTTAATATATCGCTATGAATATTAAAAACCGGTCTTGTATATTTCTTAGATTTGTTTTAGGTTAAGAGTCGCGAACTTAAGTTATGAGGGGTAACTTAAGTTATGCAGGGAAACTTAAGTTATGAGGGATCAGGGACCTTGAAATTAAGTTATGACCGGTCACTTAACTTATGAGAGGTCACGGTTTTCTCAACCAAGTTTTGAAGGTATACACAACTTATGCATTTATAAGGGAATCATAAGTGACTCCCAGAATTAAGTTTCAAGTTATGAGGGGTCAATTAAATTATGAGGGTCGCGAATTCTGGAATTGAGTTTTAACTTATGAGGGGTAACTTGAGTTCTGATGGGTCACTTAAAATATGAGTCGTTAAGTATTCTGGAATAAAGTTCATATAACTTATGAGGGGGCAGAGGATTTGAATTCGGAAATCCGAAAATCGACTTCATGGATTATCGCAGATTCAAAAGCATATAATTATTAATTTTATTTCACTCCGTGCGTAAAGAGCTCACTTTACGCACTTGAGCGATAATAGTACATTACTCCAGCATTCATATATCATAAAAGTAGAGGGACTTCATAAGTAATCGATGGCGTAATAGGTAGCGTGTTAGGTTGTTAGATACAATAGGTAGGATGGTAGGCAGGGTCGAGGGTTCGATTCCCGGTCAGAGAGAAAAATAAGATCCGACAAATCCCGCGGATTTTTCTTTTTTTTGTATGAATCTCTTTTTAGGGCCGGTAAACTATGCATTTTAAATTATTTTGCAAGGGCAAAATATTTTGTATAACATGTTTAACAACAATTAATTACGGCTACGGTAACGTAATTTTCATACACTTGCGTATATTTTATTTTCAACATTTCCTCGTTCAGTAAATTTCATGAACGAAATTCCTATAAGAATAAATAAATCAATATAGTTTTTAATATGCCGTGACTTGAAAATTACTACACGGTGGTACTTGAAATTTAATATACCGTGACTTGAAAATTAATACACGGTGGTATATGAAATTTAATATACCCCTTGCGATTGTTAAAAACACAGTTTGATAAAATTAATATACGAGAGTAATGTGTTTTTTCTAACCGAATACAGCAATTTTCGTAAACTCCATCCTGAAAATAACAATACACTACGATCTTGATTTATGCAGCTTCGATATATGCAATAGTCCCCACTATCCGGCGAATATCGATCGACGTGGCATATGGTGTGAGAGCGCCGGTGTGAGAGCGGACACAGCTCCCGACTGGTGTGAGATGCGCGGGCGATATTTAAGCAACTTCGATTAATGCAAGTATCTAGAGGTGCCAGTCCCGCCGCTCTTGCTCAAATCGAGATCGTAGTGTACCTTTGCATATCAACCAGACAATACCAAATTTTTAAAAATAATATCCTGTGATCAAATACTCGGGGAATATGTTTATGAAATTTAATATACCCCTTGCGATTTTTAAAAACACCGTTTGATTCATTTAATATACAAAAGTAATGTATTTTTTTACCGGTTACAGCAATTTTCATAAACTTTATCTTGAAAATAACAATACTTTTGTATCTTAAATGAACCACTACAAGTTTTTAAAAATAATGTCTATTCATTATATGAACAACAAAGGTGTATATGAAATTTAATACATTGTGCATCATTTTTAAATAACGGGCATCTTGATTTCCCAATGCATGTTCATATGAAAATGCATATACGGTTTATGCATTTGAAATTCCTACACCGGTGTATTAATTTTCAGAAAGAAATTTTTTACAGTGTAAGCTATATAAAATTATAGCTTATTAATGGGTCGGTTTTGAGGCACTAAAAGTTTGCCTTTATATCTTAAATTGTTAAAATGCAAATACTAATGTAATTAACATCAGTTTGGCCTATTATAATCGAACCTGTGAAGGCTTTTCAACATCAGAAATTGTTTTTCCCATTATATTTACCATTGCTGAACATTATTTGCCACACAAATATCCTCACTGATGCGAAAATTGACGATGCGTCATAGCTGGATGGGTTCGTAAAAAATTCTTTAACAGACATATGTTATGCCTTTCAAAGTAAATTGCCGTACATTGAAGCTTCGAAAAACCGTACGCCAGTGAAGAATGACTCCTATGCTATTTAGAAAAAGCCTTCATATTAATGTGTGAAACGAATCACATATAGTATAATATATTTGAACTACATGTGTAGGTAATACTAATTTGATAACAAAACGTAGATGATAAAAATGTCTTGATAAAAGTGAAGTATATGATTTGTAGCGGAATATATTGTGGTAAATGCGATGATAAATGGAACGATAAAGAGCTGATTTTAGGGTCTAATCTTTTGAAATTTTTACATCACGAAATTGAAAACAAAAAAAACCGAATGTTCCTTTTCACCACTTCGCTCTGGAAGTTCTCGAGGTACCTCACAACGCCTCGCACTAGCTGTGTTGACTTGTAAGCATCGATTTTTCTGTCCGTTTTCCCAATAATGTGTCACTAGAATCCACGTAAGGCAACAAACTACCTCTCTCAATGTGTGTATGTGTATGTGTATGTGTATGTGTGCACGTGTGTGAAAAGTACGAGCAACGGACGTAAAGCCAGCATCAGTAGTACAACCACAGGTCGGAGGATTTTGAGAGAGGAAAAGAACGACACAGAAGGGAATAGTAGGCTCGGTCTCCGACAAAGGAAAAAAAAACGGAAAAGAAGGCGACTCGATTTTCTAGCAAAAGCGTTTCGCGGTGACGTGCACTGCTAGTGGTCGAAGACTCCGGCATCGTTTCAACATTCCCTATCCCAACTGACATTTTATTTTTTTCTATTTTCCTCATGCGGCCGGTTTTTTTCTCTCACCCTCGTCTTCTTTTCTATCACCTCACTTTTCCCAGCTTTTGCTCATTCTGCGTCTAACTGAGGAGGATGGGGGCGGACAACGCGTATTCGTATGACTGTTCGGTTACCGCTTCCACTTCCCGATTTTTTTGCCTACTACAGACATATTTTAACTTCTCTTGCGGGATTCAGGCCCTTGATGTCGTCACTCGATGTGGCCCTTCTGCCAACAAACCCCGCTGCACTGACAAACTTTCCTCTTTCCAATGGCACTCCCTTCGCGCTTACTTACAACTACTACCTCTTCACCGTGCACATATGCAGAGACGTGTTTTGTGGAAAATGCAAATAACGACAACGACGGCGATGACGACGACGACGACGACGAAAAGAGGAATGTAGGCCATCTGTCGAGAATCGACCGAGAATTCCTATAAAATAGTACGCGTCCCTGCTGTTGATATTCATTTTTGCTCTCTTTTCTCTAAAATTTTTCACAATGGTCGAAGATATAGGGCAATGGAACGAGGAGGAGGAATGGTTAAATGCAGAAAAGCTATATGCCAGAAGTGAGAGATTTGGATTCCATTGGAAACTCATTTCAACAGTCCTGTATAAGCTTTAAGGCTTTCCTGGTTTGAAGAACTCAGACCATTTTGAAACAGATCATTATAGTTACCGATGTTAACGATCACAATGTGTGTAGTACCCTAAATGATTTTTAATATCCTTACTGGATGTACAGTAAATTATACATATATCTTATATGTGTCAGAAAAATTATATTTTGATATTTCATATCATATTCAAGAACTCACAGTGCGTCAACCAAAAGGACTCATGATGCTTCAATAGACATTTTTTAATTCACAAATTATATTTTCATTGATTATGACTTAAATGAAATCAACAAGTTTGTCAATTTTTTCTGGATGACCTGTCCCTGAAGACCCGTCCTTAAGAAGAGTAAAGTCGAATTTCGATGGTCTCACTCCACAAAATGATACAAAATAACTTTAAAAAATTTCGTCTTTTTCCCCTCCATATTGACCCACCTCTAAAAAGCCTTTTTTTTCTCATAAAAAAAAAACATATTTACCCACCTCTAAAAAGCCTCACTTTTTCTCATAAAGAAACATTAATTTTTCGAGGTTTTTAATAAAAAATGCGTACCAGGTCTAAAAAAAGCCGTCAAATAATTCTACAAAAGCAAAGTGGAGGTGAATTTGCCCCCTTCTGAACGGCGCTTGGAAAATTTGGTTAACTCTATTCTTGACTCCGCTATCTAACTTTTAGTGCAGCAAGCAATTTTAACTAGTGAATCCACATTGTTGAGCGTCATTTTTTCCCGATATGGAATCGATGAATCGTTTCTAACAATTTATCCATCTCATTTGACTGAAAATGAAAGTTTTAAAGAAGATTTGGAAATTATAAGAAAATTAAAAGTTGTAAATGATGCGGCAGAGAGAGCTGTTGGTTTGTTCACAGGTCATAATAATATTTTGACATACAATAAAACACCAAAACTGTACATTTTGCAAGTGATTGAGGAACATAGAAAAAAAGTTCTCTGATTCGGAAAAAGTCACTATTACGGAAATTTTCTGAATCAGTTTGGCCCAGAGAGGTACAAATGGATTTTTTTTAATCCATAACGTTTCGCAAGCAGCTGGTAACTTTGTGCAAGCTATGAAGTAGGTTTACGATAAAAAGGACTTCTCAATGTGAATTTGTATTGTACTGTATGTAAAACTACCTCAACATTCAGATTTCACTTAGCCTAAAAAAGTTCTATTATCGAAATTAATCTTACGAGAAAAACTGAAAAAATACAATATTTCAAAATAATTGAAATAATTAAATTTAAATGACGCTTTTCCGCATTTATAGTCTTTTTTCAGCGGTTTCCCAAATACTAAGAAGGAAGATGACGTAATCGAAATGTTTAAATTTCTATTTGTTATTTTCAACGAAAAATTGGACCAATCCCATTGAGTACGTTAACCAGTCAAAAGTTTGGATTCACTTGTCGAAATTTCTTACCGCACTCAAAGTTTGATAAAAGAGACAAAAATAGAGGTAGCCAAATTTTCCAGACGGCATATAATAGGGGACAAATTTACTTTCCCTTTGCTTTTTGAGAAATTTGTTTACGACTTTTCTTAGATTCAGTACGCATTTTTTTATCGAAAACATAGAAAAATTTTATTATGAGAAAAAGTAACACTTCCTAAGAATAAGTTAATATAGAGAAAAAAAAACCGTAACTTTCTAAAAATTATTACCAACCGGTTTGAGAGGTGAGACCAACGAAATTCAATGTTGCGCCAAAGCTCTTTGGGGTAGTACATGCCGGACAGTCCAATTCAGAGGTAACTTTTGGCAAGAT